>LBNU01004028.1:3650-43851 GCA_014162995.1 Artemisia annua | reverse complement strand
ACACACACACACACACACACACACACATCTAACAGAAATGCATATGTATGCTTATGACTTATGTACTGATAAATTTAGAGAGGTAAAGAGAATAACCTTGATTCTTGAAGAGGTTTCCACTCATGTGGACAACTGTTTATGTATATATATATATATATACACACACACACACACACACACACACATCTAACAGAAATGCATGTGTATGCTTATGACTTATGTACTGATAAATTTAGAGAGGTAAAGAGAATAACCTTGATTCTTGAAGAGGTTTCCACTCATGTGGACAACTGTTTATGTAAGAAAACATTGTCGCTGATAACATTTTATTTCGTTCTCCATTACCATCGAATGACAGCAACTGTTACATAAAATAAAAGATAAATCAGATTCAATTTTAATCATGTGTAAACGCATGTGTGATCTCAAGTTCTCCCTTACAAAAGAAAAGATATATAGAAAACTGGAGAACACCAAATAAACGAGATACAAGATGAACTGATTACCACTTTGTCTTGTTGAAGGAGGATTCCCTTCGAAAAAATGTTGTAAAGATCCTCTTTCTTGATGGTAGAATAGATTTCAGGGCACTTTGACATCTGGATTATTTCTTTATAGTCTTTAGACAATTTAGGCTCCCATTTCTCATAATCCTCCTGTATATACATTAATCAATTAATAAACTCATGCTTCATACAGTTACTTTCATACTGTTTATAAAACAGTTAAAGGCCATAGTTTAGATATATATATATATGAAGGACCCATATATGAATCAAAAGTTGGCCAATTTTGTCAAAATATAGAATTTACCTGAAATTCCAATGCTTTCTTGAGTTGTATGACCACTTCATCACCTGTTGGTCGTCTTTCTCTCCTGTGATGTAAGCATTTAATGGCAATCCTTGTAAAGGTAATATATGACTGTGGCACAATTTGTTCTTTGATACCCTCAAACACTAACTTATCAAGTTTTTCTACATAATAGTGGTGTTTAGCCAAAAAGGGTAAATAAAGATACTCATCATCTAGCTTTTCAGATGATAGTTTCCCACACAATATGTCTAATAAAACCGCACCCAGTGAGAATATATCAGACTCTTTAGTTAAGAAGCCTGTTTTCGAATGTAGTGGGTCACGATAGCCGATTGTGCCTGTAACATTGTCGATGACATAGTCTACATTCTGATTTGTTGGGCATACTAAGGAAAGCCCAAAACCGGTAATTTTTGCTTTCCAGTCATCAAATAGTAGAATGTTGCAGCTGCTGATGTCCCTATGTATTACCATTTCTGGACTTGAAACAGTTCCATGAAGAAACTCCAACCCAATTGCTATATCGATGCATATTTTAAGCCGCATCACCCAGGTAAGACTATCATCGCTCAAGTACTTATCAAGACTACCTCTGGATGCATACTCATATACGATAACTTTTTCATCATCTTCATCACAGTAGCCTACAAGATCAATGACATTTAAATGTTTATACTCCATAAGGATGTCCAACTCTGCCATAAATTTAGCTGCTGCCAGCTCTGTCAAACCATCAACATCTCCATGACCCGACTTCTTATACAACCGCTTTGCAGCAATGATGTTATCTCCATGTGTACTGTGAGTAGCTCCCTTGTATACATTCCCAGAATCTCCATGTCCAATAATATTGTCTTGACTAAAGCCTTTTGTGGCCAACTTTATGTCTTCAAGTGACAGTTTGAGGTTGTCCTTGTGGTTCTCCTGAGAATTATTGGAGAGTTGATCGATTTGTTAAGTTAAAAACATAATGAAACTACTTTCCATCTAGATTTCGTTCGATTTTTTATTTAGCATTTTAGGTTCTCAGTCTCCAAGTTCATGTCAATATTACAGTTGTAAATCAAGGTTGGTTGTTGCAATTTCCAAATTAAAGAAAAAAAAATCAGGAAGTTTACTGTCAAATCAGTAGCACATCATAAAGTTGAATTACTAAGTTAAATAAAGTTTAAGACGAAAATGGCCAAAACTTAATTATAAAGAATGAACTTAAACGGTAAGATCGTATATTGAGTAGAAGTTTGAGAAAATGTTTTTTACACAAAGTATAATGTATGAAATGTCACATATTACTATCAAGAATATCAAGTAAAAAGAAGAAAAAAAATCTTTTAAAATATTGACTTACCTGAGAGTCTAATGCTTTTTTGAGTTCGTTGATGACAACTTCTATTGTTGGACGTTGCGCTTGAGTTTCTACCACACATCGAAATGCGATTTCTAAAAATATGTCCAAAGACTCTTTATTGGGTCCTTTACTTAAAGAAAATACATGTTCATCGGTCTCCTCCTTTATCTTGTGATCAACAATGTCCATTACTGTTCCCTTTTCAAAATGATCTCTTGCAATTGGTGCAATTCCCTTCTCATTCACCTTGGTGTATACATAATCATAGGCCAACCTCCCAGTCAAGATCTCAAGCAACACTACTCCAAACGAGTAAATGTCTGATTTCTTATTTAGTTTGCCATCCTTCTCATATTCCGGATCCAAATACACATATGTACCTGCAATCATATTGGTATAGATAGTGCTGGCCGTTTGATCTGCTGGGTGGAATTTGGAAAGCCCAAAATCTGCAATCTTTGCCTTCCAACTATCTCCCAATAGAATGTTATCGCTCTTGATATCACGGTGTATCATCTTTTGTTTGCCATGATCTATGTTGTTGTGAATGTAATTCAAACCATGTGCAATATCAAGACATATCTTTAGACGTCGCAACCAATTAAGATTAGCCATTTTATCGCTGCTTCCCAAATAGTTTTCAAGACTTCCTTTCGAAGCATGCTCATAAACCAGGATCATTGAACCGTTACCTTCATAACAAAAACCAAGAAGAGAGATTATATTCTCATGCTTACAACTAGTTAGAGTTTCAATTTCTGCAATGAACCCTTGTTCTCCTTCTGGATTGTTAATGCGCTTTATGGCCACCGTGCTTCGTTTTCTGGGTAAATCGCATTTATCCACCCCTTCTTTCGATGAGTAATTACTGCTATCAAAATGTTCAAGATCTGCTTTGTATACTTTACCATATCCGCCAGACCCGATGATGTATGAGTCATCAAAATTCTTGGTAGCCTCGTTTATATCATTAAGTCCAATCTTCAAGTGTTCCAAGTTCTTCCCCTGCAACATTATGAAGTTGTGCAACAACACATTAATGCTAGCAAGGATTGGAGTGATATTAAGATAAGATAATTGAAGTTAGTTTTCTTGCAACATTTTGTTATTAACTTTACATTTTTTTTAATACTCTTACGTTTGAATGTTCATTTGATTTTTAATGTATGTGACAATTGGAGTGATATAACCATTATTATGTGACAATTTCATGCCGGTTTTGAGCAGTGTTTTGTATCGTGTCTATAACTGCCACCCATACTTGCAACTTTTTCCCATTTTCTATGCAGAACGGTTCGGTTCTTTTGAGCGCAGTTTTTTTGACACCCGTAGTCATGACCTAGTATTGTTTATTCGAACCAGTAACATGTAAATTTAGTAATAAAAAAATACATTGCCAATAAATAGTTAAGGATTTATGAGTATTAAATTGTCACATAAATTAAAAATTAAATGAACATTCAAACATAAGAGTATTAAAAAAATGTAAAGTTAATAACAAAATGTTGCAAGAAAACTTTATAGGGTCTGGTCAAATGGTTAATCGAAGTTAAAAACAAAAACATTGCCCAAAATAGTTAATTGGTTAAACTACAAATTAACTCAAAATAATGGACAAAATCATAACCTCAACCTCTATAAATAGAGAATGTTCAAAAGCAATATGATGATTTGTTTTAAGTTAACTATTAAGAAGATGATAGTCATCCCNTTTTTATTTATTTATTTTTTTTCAGTTAGACGCGGTAACAGTAAGATGTGGTTGTAATATCTGATTGCCTCTTAACCCTATATACCCATCATCCATCTTGGATAAAAAAAGATCACACGTTCGAAACCACAAGAAGATCTTTAGTTGAACAAATCAACACAGGTTTTGGTACTGATTTTCATGTGGTTGAAGAACGGATATCAAAGACTTGTTTTCGTGAGTTGTGTTCTTCAATATTTCCGTAGGTCAATGAAAAGAAAAGAGTGTTATAATGATTTGTGATAGTTCGGGTGTGTTTGTTTTTTACAAAAAGGTCTAACTAGCCTCTTAGATGTTAAACATCTGGGTAAGATGTGGTTGTAATATATTATTGCCTCTTAACCCTATGTACCCATCATCCATCTTGGATAAAAAAAAAGGTCACACGTTCGAAACCACAAGAAGATCTTTAGTTGAAAAAATCACCACAGGTTTTGGTACTAATTTTCGTGTGGTTGAAGAACGGATATCAAAGACTTGTTTTCGTGAGTTGTGTTCTTCATTATTTTCGTATGTCAAGGAAAATAAAAGAGTGTTATAATGATTTGTGATAGTTCTTGTTTGGATTTGAAGAACAAGGATTTGATAGATGATTAGATGGTGACTCCGTTTTGGTTAGAGAAAGTGAAAAGAAAAGTAGTGGCTGCATATTGATAAGTGTAGCTTAGGTTTAGGGTTGCATTTGTTTAGTATTATATACATACATTTAGGTTATGTTCAACTATATTTGGTAGGGCTGTAAACAAACCGGACGAACACGAACGGAGCCTTGTTCATGTTCGTTTGTTTAATTTTAACCGGACAAATAAACGGACATGAACGCTTAAACGGATGTATTTTCTTGTTCATGTTCGTTTATTAAGAAAATGAGTTGTTCATGTTCGTTTATGTTCGTTCATTAAGACATTAAACGAACGTTAAACGAACATAAACGATCGAATATAAATAAACATGGACAAACAAACACAAAACTTATTAAATTATGCACAATATATTATTTTATAAGTGTTGTTTTGTTTAAACAAACCAATTTCAAAATTATACAATTAAAAGATATGATATACGAACATAAATAAATAATGAACATAAACGAACACATAATCGGACGTTCACGAACGTAAATGAACGGACGAGACTTTTGTTCATGTTCGTTCATTTATTTAAACGAACGTAAAATATTGTTCATGTTCGTTCATTTAATATATAAACGAAT
Organism: Artemisia annua; assembly: GCA_014162995.1. Taxonomy (NCBI): domain Eukaryota; kingdom Viridiplantae; phylum Streptophyta; class Magnoliopsida; order Asterales; family Asteraceae; genus Artemisia; species Artemisia annua. The sequence continues at coordinate 38,724 of LBNU01004028.1, read as the reverse complement.
ATAAACGAACTTTTTACCAAACGGTTCATGAAATGTTCACTGAACGTTCAGTTCGTTTACGGCCATAATATTTGGGCTTTATTTTTTTTGGACTCATAAACAAATAGGCCCATGTTTTAGGAGTATATTGATGGTTTATGTGTTAATTGTGGGCCGAGTATAATTTTGTGGCATTAGAGTTAAACATTAGGCACAAAGTGTTAGCCATAACACGAGAAAGATTGTTAACCATAACTTGCTTGTTGACAAAGTGTGCACCGAAACCGTGTGTGTTTGTGAATTTCAAGATTGGATTTTTTTCCCAAATATTCATCTTTAAAGATATATTCAAGCTACTTATTCATCTTATTTTCTTAATATATACTTAAAAACTGACAATTAATTCAGACAATTGTAAAAAAAACAAACAACATTATTTCATTCAGATTTAGACTTTATAGCCACCTCTTACCAGTAAGATGTGGTAGTCAGATTCAAACCCAAAACATCTTAATGAAACAAATATTTGGATTTGAAGAACAAGGATTTGATAGATGATTAGATGGTGACTCCGTTTTGGGTTGAGAAAGTGAAAAGAAAAGTAGTGGCTGCATATTGATAAGTGTAGCTTAGGTTTAGGGTTGCATTTGTTTAGTATTATATACATACATTTAGGTTATGTATGTTCAACTATATTTGGGCTGTATTTTTTTGGACTCATAAACAAATAGGCCTATGTTTTAAGAGTATATTGATGGTTTATGTGTTAATTGTGGGCCGATTAGAGAATGTTCAAAAGCAATATGATGATTTGTTTTAAGTTAACTATTAAGAAGATGATAGTCATCCCTAAAACTAACGCCTAAAAATACATCTAACAAAAAGATCAAGACATGTGAAAAGATTGAAAATAGAGATTAAGGGTGTGTTTGTTTTTACAAAAAGGTCTGGCTAGCCTCTTACCACACGCGGTAAGAGGCAGTGGTCGTTTGTTTTTTTTTTTTTTTTTTTCTCCAGTTAGACGCGGTAACAGTAAGATGTGGTTGCAATATCTGATTGCCTCTTAACCCTATATACCCATAATCCATCTTGGATAAAAAAAGATCACACGTTCGAAACCACAAGAAGATCTTTAGTTGAACAAATCACCACAGGTTTTGGTACTAATTTTCGTGTGGTTGAAGAACGGATATCAAAGACTTGTTTTCGTGAGTTGTGTTCTTCATTATTTTCGTAGGTCAAGGAAAAGAAAAGAGTGTTATAATGATTTGTGATAGTTCTTGTTTGGATTTGAAGAACAAGGATTTGATAGATGATTAGATGGTGACTCCGTTTTGGTTAGAGAAAGTGAAAAGAAAAGTAGTGCTGCATATTGATAAGTGTAGCTTAGGTTTAGGGTTGCATTTGTTTAGTATTATATACATACATTTAGGTTATGTTCAACTATATTTGGGCTTTATTTTTTTGGACTCATAAACAAATAGGCACATGTTCTAAGAGTATATTGATGGTTTATGTGTTAATTCTGGGCCAAGTATAATTTTGTGTAGCATTAGAGTTAAACATTAGGCACAAAGTGTTAGCCGTAACTCGAGAAAGATTGTTAACCGTAACTTGCTTGTTGACAAAGTGTGCACCGAAACCGTGTGTGTTTGTGAATTTCAAGATTGGATTTTTTTTCTCCAAATATTCATCTTTAAAGATATATTCAAGCTACTTATTCATCGTATTGTCATAATATATACTTTAAAACAGACAATTAAAACCATTCAGACAATTGTAAAAAAACAAACATTATTTCATTCAGATTCAGACTTTCAAACCCAAAACATCTTAATGAAACAAACACACCCTAAGAAAAAAAATACATATGCAGTGTTTGAAATGATGAATGAAGTGGGAATTAGTTGAAGCATATTAGTTACAACTCATTATCATTACTCAATGATTTTTATGCATGTTAAGATTATTGGGTATCGCTTTTGTTGTAGGTTCAATAAATGTATGAAATGGAATCGAGTTTGTGTCAAGGTGTCATTTTTATTGTTTTGTTAGTTAGTTCGCATAGTGGGAGGACATATTTGATTTTTAGTCAAATCGTTCTCCTAACTTTTAGATGACCAAAGTGGTGTTTGAATTCGACTTAACTGACTTAATATGGAAAAAAAAATAAAAAAAATACTAAATTCATTAAGTCATATGAAAGTTGTTTGTTTGTGACTTAATAGAGAACGATGACTGAATATAGTAAGTAATAAAACTGAGGTGCATTAACTCATCTCTTAATTAAACATGACTAAATATAAAATTTTAACAAACAAGCCCTAAACTCTCATGGTGTGTTTGATTTAAGACTTTCGGATAATTAGATTTAAGTAATGGAATAAAAGAGAAGATAGATTTTGGAATAAGGGGGTTTGAATCTAAGAATCCACTTCATGGCTAAAAAAAATATTGGTTTTGGAAACTTCTCATAACACACAGCCTTTTTTTCTTTCTTCGTGCAAAGCTCATTTTTTTTTATACTAGTTATCTCTACTCATAATGTATTTGAGACTTTTTAGTTTTAGAAGGTAAAAAATAATAATAATAATAATAAAAAAAAAATAATAATAAAAATAAATAAATAAATAAAAAGTTAACACGCCTTCTATTATTATTAATTATCAAAATAAAATTTTAAAAATACATTAATTGCAAATTAAATTGTTTAAATGACATGATGTTGAGAATGATATTGTTTAAATTTAACTATTGTTTGTTTGTTTGTTTTTTTAATTGTATTTAGTAGTCTAATCCCATTGCTTTTCATATGATTATTTCAATAGTAGTAATAAAATTCAATCATATTCAAATCTCAATTTATAAAACAAACAACTTTATGTAAGTACCATTTTTTCATCTCTCTATGTTTTCCCTCACACCTATAAATCAAATTCTTAACCTATATGCAAACAAAACACACTTTTAGTTCTTGTTTTTCACTTTTAATTCCTCCCTCTTAGTTGCATTCTATAAAATTATTTACCGTTCTTTAAAGAAAGTCAAGAAATAATTAAATGTGATTTGAAGTTGTGTGTAAGAACAAAATTATAAAAAAGAAAGAAAAAGCCAAGTGGGCTATAGTGTGTTAAATTAGAAAAGTAATACTCAAAGTCACTAAGGTTTGTGTGTTTAGAAAAACCGTAACTTTTAGCTATGATCATTTTATATCCTTAAACCAAATAAATTACTATCATATCCTTACTTACTAGTCACAAGTTTCGTGCACGCACACGGTTCAAACATAAATAAATTTTAAATTAGATATTATGTACGAAACTCTGATATGTTGTATATTTTTATTAAAATTATTTATAAATAATCATATTTTTATTTGTTTAGTTTCTGGACCCGTACATGCACAGGTTGTCGATATAGTGTTAGTCATATAGGATTTTGTTTATTAAAATAACACCGTGTTTTCGAGTTTTTAAGGAAAGTAATGAAAGAAAAGAAAATATATATCATATTCTTGAGTTTTTTTAGGGAGAAAAATAAAGTAAGTTAGAAAAAGTGAAAATTTTTGGCAATTTAGAGGATATTATTTCATCTCAAATTTGGAAGAAAACCAAATCGCTTCCTTAATGACAATATGCCCTTTAACGTATTATTATAATGTCTTTTTCGTCAGCTAAAAAGTATCGACTCTTCTTCCACATATCTTTCATCATTCTTCTTCTATGATTATTGTCATGCCTCTTCAACAATAACATATATTGTCATGCCTATAAGGGTTTCTATTAAGTGTACTTGTAAACTCTTGTGATTTTGCCAGATAAGGCTCAACAATAACACGTGTATGGTCAAGATCAAAACAAATAGAAACCGGTGTTTCTTTTTTCCCCTTAGCTAAGGGATACAATTTAATATTATTACTTTTTTTATGGGGCCCATAAAATTTCCTTATTCCATCTATATCCACAAGGCTTAATTTATCAACCCCTCCCCATTAAGATGCTTATATAGTAGTAGGACCCACATACACCCTTAGCTAAGAAAAAAAAGAAACATCCCCTAAGTGTACTTGTAAACGCTTGTGATTTTGCCAGATAAGGCTTTCTATTAGTTTTGATCTTGACAATACACGTGTACACTGGGAAGCACGGGAAAATAAATACGCGACCACCTTGGGTGTTTTTGTAAACACTTGTGAAATGGGGCTCTGCAAGATACACTTATGTGAATATGGGTACATAAGTAATTTTCGCTTCTTGGATTCCATTTCAATTCTATATATGTTCAGTTAACCCCATATACTAATTCATAGTAGTAATACACAAGTTGGTCATGTTAGAAATTAGGCCATTAAATAGAAATTAGGTCGTCGTGTATGTCAAGTATACTTTTACGCGTGCACATGACGTGGCAGATAAGGGTTTCTATTAGTTTTGATCTTGACAATAAACGTGTACACCGGGAAGCACGGGAAAATAAATACGCGATTGGGTATTTTTGTAAACACTTGTGAAATGGGGCTTTGCAAGATACACTTATGTGAAAATGGGTACCCAAGTAATTTTCGCTATAATAAAATCATAATTTTATATAATACTTTTTAGTTTTATGATATTATATTCTAAGAGATATAAAATAAAATGTTAAGTAGTTATAATAATGTAAAATTAGAATCACGTACACGTACAATTGGCATTTGTAGTGAGGATAGGTAGTGGATTAGTGGTTATATGGTTAAACCAGGCAGTTAATAACACTCTTGTTTACTAATACTGAAAAGCTAAAGTAAATTAGTTGTGTACCTTCAATTGAATGGATGGTGTACGGTTGACTGGATTCTCATGTTTCCACTGAAGTTCCAAAGCTCTCTCAAGTCTTTTGACAACCTGATCGATATATGGACGATCTGCTCTATCCTCTTTTATGCACCAATATGCTGTATCTAAGAAGATTTTGAATGCTTCTGGGTCCATCTGTTTTCGTAAATGTGGATCCATCATATCATCCAAATGAGATTTTGCCAGTTGACTTAATAACCCATCTCCCAACGCTTCATCTGGAAAAACTGCACTCCTTCCGCACAAGACTTCAAATAATACAACACCGAATGAGTACACATCTGACTTGTGGGTCACCCCGCCGGTCTTTTCATATTTTGGGTCCAGGTATTCGTTCTTAATGATATCACGAGTAAGAAGAAGACGAAGCCTCCGAGCTACTGTATTTTTCAACGAAAGTTCAAAACCAGATAACTTGGGTTCCCATTCATCATCAAGTAAAATTTTCGAGCTCCTGACGTTGCAATGTATGACACTAAAATCTCGTCCAGGATCATAATGGATGTAACTCAATGTCTTCGCAACACCAACGCATATCTTCAACCTTTGTATCCATGTGAGTGTCTGGTCACTTAAATATTTTTTGAGACTTTCGTTGGCCTCCTTCTTGTATACGATAATCTTGCTCCTCTCAGTATCACAGAACCCAATAAGAGACACTAGATTCTTATGTTTGAGACTAGAAAGCATCGAAATCTCTGTCCAAAACTTTTTGCTCTCATCTTTTATATATGCAAAATACAACCCCTTTGCAACAATATCGAGTTTGGTATGCCAGAGACGGCCATTGCAAATCAGTCCAAACCTTAATTCTTTGATAATATTTTCTTGAGCAAAATTGTTGGTTGCTGATGCTATATCTTGAAAGCTGAGTTTTAAATGAGAAAGATCTTTGAGGAAAGACTTTGTCTTTTTGGTGACATGGGACTCAACGTGTGTAGATATGGAGGTCAATGGTCCCTATATGTACCAAACAAGACAGCATTACTAAGTGTCCAAAAATGACACGTATCTAAAATCCAGTTACTTGCAACCATAGCAATAAGTAAATAATTACCTTGTGATGATCGGATGATTTATCCTCAACTTTGGCCGCAACTATTGAGTTTTCCTTTAATATCATAAATGCATTAATAAGTTAATATTAATATTATCAATAAATAGAGATTAGTTATTATTTAAAAAAAAAAAAAAAAAAAAAAAAAAAAAAAAAAAAAAAATCTTACAACATTTTGACGTCTCATTTGAAGTTTCAACGCGTTTTCAAGTCTTGTGACAACCTCACTTATATCTGGACGTCGAGATCTTTCTTCATTCAAGCAGTCATATGCTATCTTCGCGAAAACGTTGAATGATTGCGGATCCATTTGTTTCCATAAAATCGGATCAATTATTTCATCTAGTATTTCCTTTTTATAATGAAAAATGGCCATTGGACCCAAATACTTATTATCTTGGTCGTCAATAACTGATTCCCTACCACATAGTAGTTCAAACAATACTATCCCAAAGGAGTAGATATCTGACTTGTGGTTCACGCTTTTAGTCTCAATATATGTTGGGTCTCCATACCCTTTCACATTAACAAGTGTATTAATATGAAATGAATGGTGCCTTTGAGAAGCTTTAATCTTCATGGAACATTGAAAATCAGATAACTTGGGTTCCCAATCATCATTTATTAGAACTATATCGCTGTGGATCCTCCGGTGTATTACACTAAAATCGCGTGGCTCTTCATAATGAATGTAGCTCAATGCATGCGCAACACCGACAGATATCTCCAATCTTCTTACCCATGTCAACAACATCGGGTCACTTAGATATCGGTTGAGACTTCCCCTGGTCTCACACTTGGTAATGATGATCTTCTCGTCATTATCATCACAAAACCCAACAAGAGAAACCACATTTTTATGCTTGAGACTAGAAAGCATCAAAATCTCCGTCCAAAACTGTTGTTCTACTCCATCCCATTCTTTCTTCCACTTCCGAACATCAATTTTAATCAACTCACCGGACCACAAGAGCTGTCCCTTGTATGCCTTTGCAAACCCACTTTCTCCAAGGACATTTTGTTGAGAGAAGTTGTTGGTGGCAGATAGGATATTTTCAAGGGGGACTCTGAGGTGAGCAAATTCTTTAGACATTATCTGTAAAATAGTCAAGTTATAAATGTGAGTTTATTGAAGTGCATAATAATGCCTACAAATTCGATGAAATTCCTGAACCTTTTTCTAAGACATGTTGAGCTATACATTTTGCCTTCAGTGTTATAGTGATCACCGTTTGAAAAGCATGTTGTCCTTTTTCTAAGTTCGGTTGAATCACCATTTGACGTTAGTAAGGTGGTTTTAAGGGCACCAGGGGATTCTATATTGGAACGGTTTAAGAAACCGATTGTTCAGCAGTTTCTATTGAACGGGATACCATCAAGAAGTGATATATTGATGCATAAGCTTAATATACTTTTTCCTAGTTCTGCCCTTGAGATTAGGTCATTGAGTCCACCTAAACCACTTGTTGGTGGAAGGACGATGTAGTAATAGTGCTACAGTATAGCATTGCAAATATTATATGTACTCAAATTATTCATTTTGGAAAAAAAATGTTGTTACAGCTCTTTATACTTTCTGCAATTTTGTAGTGGGCAAGAATAACCTCTTTTTGAGGAAGTTGTAGCTCTAGCTTGTAATAGGTATTGTTATACTTGGCACTAAGTTTGATAAAAATGTCTATATAAAGTGCTTGTATTCGGTTCTGATACTGGGTGGACTGGGGCTAAAGTTCATAACTTGACTGGTAGAGTCAGGAACTTTATTTGGGAGGCCAGACTTGGAGTTATAATGCTTGGAGACTTGGTGGGATTAGGGAGGGGAAGTGGTGGTGAAGGTTTATTCAGGTTTGGTGTTATAATGCTTGGAGACTTGGAGTATTATGTGTTGTATAGATTCAAGTGCTATGTATGATGATAATAAAGGGTGTCAAGGTTCTATGACATGGACCTTTTATATGGTGGTGCGGTGGTCGATGTACCTAGTGTGGATGGTACATTTAATAGCCGTAAGGTGGAGGTAAGTGGTAAGCAACTATGCAAGGCTGAAGCACATGGAGAAACGTACCAGAACGGGCATTTCTGCTAATCATATTCCTGAAGCAGTACAAGCATTTTATCCCATTTCTGCTAATCATATTCCTGATTCTGCTTAGTCTTTTTGAAACTGCTTGAATCTAGATGTATAGAAACGTGATGATTCTGCTTGTTGATTGCTGAATGATTATAGATGATTAGACTTGTGCTTATTGAGTCAACTGGGTAAAAAAATGGCTTGATTTCGCTGATTGCTGATTGTTGAATAATTATATTAGATTGACTAAAGTTGTGTTGATTGAATCGATTAGGTCACCAAGTATCAAATGAAGTTCTGGTACCGTAATACTAATCTGAACTACTCCAACTAACTAAAGATTAGAGAGTGAAAGTGTAGCGCATAATGTAATAAATGATACTAGAGTGTTAAATGACACTATATGGTAAACTTAAACATAATCTTATTCTTATGTGATCTCATATGCCGCAGCAGGTATATATATTTTTAGTTTTCTGTACCGAACATGTATGTCTTTTTGGAAATTATGTAGATTCGCTTCGTACGGATATTGTGCACAATATATGTTGAGACTCTTTTACTTTTATCCCAAAAGATTCGATCATGGTGACTACATATGCGACATGGTGACTAATTATGGCTTCATATATATAAACTTTTTGGCTTGGTCGGTTTGGGGTTTTACTTAAAAGTAGTGCTATTGTAGTTTTACACCTTGCATCAAGCTGTCCATTTTTTTGTAATACTAACTAAGAAATAGCAGTAGCCTGTGAGTTGGTTCTTAAGCCATATTGTGTCATAGTGCATGATGTAACAAGCGATATACTATTGATAATAAGCAATTATAATTCTATTCTGAAATTGTGTCATAGTGCATATTGTGAGTTGGTTCTTAAGCCATATCTGAAATTGAGTGTATATTCAAGGGTTGACAAGTTTAATATCAAGATGAGTGTATACGAAATTGGAGAGCAATGAGACACATGAATATGTTGGAAAGTATAATTCTATTCCAGGTTGATGATGTTCATCTCATACTTTGAGATTTGTTCATCCCATTTAACTGTATATACTTAAGTTATGTTCATCTCATAAAGTCATACGCCATATTGTCTTATCACAAACTGATGAATCTGAGAAGGAGGAACTTGAATATAAAACTGTTGAGGAAGATTAAGAGCTTGTATAAGTTCGATCTCTATTTTCCTTGTATGCCTCTGTTGGGCAGAATAGGCCAAGGGATCATATTAAATAAGTATACTGTCAAAACTGAAGGCTAAGATAACCAAGGTCAAAAGGATTATTATGGGTAATATTGAGAAGGTAGTTGTTTCGTTTTCGTGATGTTTTGTTTATTGGCCATCATTTAGCTGCCTTTTTCGTCTTTTTAACATGTCGGTTTTTGGTGTTTCATGGTACTTATGGGATATTAATGTTGCTTATAGTGGCTGATGTTACTAGGTATGTTGTGTTTAATCTCTTACATTAACTTCGGTGTGTGTCATGCTACTTGAAATAAAAATTTGTTCAAGAAAAACTGATAGTCAATGCGTTATAAATCTGTTAATATATGTGGTTTTCTTTCGTAGATAATTATGAAACGGGAAAATACTTGGAGATTAGAGTCCCTAAAAGTTTAAGTTTTGAGGTTAAAGACACAAACAAAAAGGGGATGGACAAGCTACAGTGCAAAGCCATATATATTACCTTGTGGCTTGCAGGATGTCCTATCAAAATCTCGGTTGGGTGGTCATAGTTCACAAATGTTTGCAGACATCAACAAGTACTTTTACTATACCACTTTTCTTTTTTCAATGTTTAGAAACCCAATTCGACCCCGGTGGTTAGATCGGTCGAACCGGTTCTGGCTTAGATAACGGGTCAAAAGAAACAGGTTTTTAAGAGTGTGACCAGCCGGGTTTTACCCATTTCTATAATTCCGGCTGGGTTTGTCATTAAATCTTTGACATGTGTTCCAAATTGCTTTTTACAGGTTTTTAAAGGCTTTAAAAGCTGTTTAGACAGGATTTTATGGTGTTTTAAACACTTTCTATATGCTGTTTGGACATAGCCTTAACATGGCTGTTTGGAAACAAGTTTTTGCAGCAAGTACATGCTCTTTTTTTAAAAGCAATTACATATTTGTATATTGTTTTTTAGCAACAATTATAGCTTTTATATGCTGTTCTGACACAGTTTTTTACAGCAACCATGTTTTTTTTGCAGCAATTACATGTTTGTATGCTGTTTTTTTACAGCGATTGGCAATTAGATACTTTTATAAGGTTTGTATGCTGTTTTTCAAAGCACTCACATGCTGTTTGGACATCAGAAAGTTGGATGTTTGGACAGGTATATATGCTTTAATCTTAGAATAGTTCCTAAGAGTTAAAACTCTAAACGAGACTATAAGTGTGTTAAACAGAGCATGAGCATGATATTATACTCTTGATTCAGGATATTCTCTGCAAGTCGAATGGTCTAATTGTGAAACTGATCAGAGCCTAATAAGGTACTAAGAGTTTTATAGGGTCTAGCTAAACTGTAAATTGATAGAGTGAAGGTGTGTACACTCAAACAAACAGATAGTAGTACTTATAATTACAGAAAGATGGAAGAGGAAAAACCTCTTACCTCATTTTGATGTTCCAGTTGAAGTTCCAACACTTTCTCAAGTCTCGTGACAATCTCATCAATATTTGGGCATTCCAATCGATCTTCATTCAAGCAGTCATATGCTATTTCCGCGAACATGTTAAGTGATTGAGAGTCTATTTGATTCCATAGCTCCCAATCAATTACTTCATCGAGTCTTTTCTCTTTATAATGGGTAGCGGCCAGCGGAGCCAAATACTTATTACTGTCGCTGTCGATTATTGATTTTCTACCACAAAGTAGTTCAAACAATACTATCCCAAAAGAGTAGATATCTGACATGTGGTTCACACTTTTAGTCTCAATATATGTTGGGTCTCCATACCCAATCACATACTTAACTTTATTAGTATGAAATGAATGGTGCCTTTGAGAAGCTTTAATCATCATGGAACATACAAAATCAGATAACTTGGGTTCCCATTCATCATTTAATAGAACACAGGCACTGCATAAGTGGCGGTGTATTACGCTGAAATCGCGTGGCTCGTCATAATGAATGTAGCTCAATGCATGTGCAATACCGACAGATATCTCCAATCTTCGCACCCATGTCAACACCATCGGGTCACTTAGATATCTGCTGAGACTTCCCTTCATCTCACGCCTGATAATGATGATCTTCTCATCATTCTCATCACAAAACCCAACAAGAGAAACCACATTTTTATGCTTGAGACTAGAAAGCATGGAAACCTCCATCCAAAACTGTTGTTCTCCATTCTCCAAGTCTTTATTTAACCTTCGAACATCAATTTCAATCAACTCACCGGACCACAAGAGCTGTCCAATGTATCTCTGTTCAATGATATTTTGTCCGATGAAATTTTGTTGAGCGAAGTTGTTGGTAGCAGATAGGATATTTTCAAGGGGGACTCTGAGGTGAGCAAATTCTTTGCTGGGGGAAGACATTATCTGTAAAATAGTAGTGTCAAAATGTGAGTAAGAAAACAGAAGTATAATAATGCCTACAAATTGTTTAATAGAATTCCTGAACCATGTCTAAGACATGTTAGGTCTAATTCTGCATATATAGTTATTATGTTTGTCGATAGTAATTAAATTTCTCTTCAACATTCTTTAGAAGTTTAGGAAGTGATCAAGTGAATGGTCTTGTTTGGCTCCTCATTGCATTCAAAGACATGTTTTTGTCTTGTGATTGACAATTAAGGGCAGGTTGACTACATAAGATAAGTTCATAAAGTGGAATTTAGAAAAAACTATGGCATGTGCTTTTTGCGTAACAGTAAATTGTTTAACGTTGCAATATACTTTTGTTTAGTGTTGATATTTAGTCATTTGAAGTTTGAAGTTGTTTCCAGTGACATGTTTTCGTAGCTGATTTTGAAAGGGAAGAACTCTCAATAGTGGAATGGAGGATTTTTCAGGATATTGAAAGGAATGGAGAGACATTATTAAATGTTGAAACTTTCAAAGCCAAGTTGGTGATTTTGAAAGGGAAGAACTCTCCTGCTGTGGAAAGAAAAACTAGCAGTAAGATGCTGGTATTTGGTAATCTGAAATTGAGTGTATATTCATGGGTTGACAAGTTTAATATCAAGATGAGTGTATATGAAATTGAAGAGCAGTGAAACACATGAATATGTTGGAAAGTATATTGGAGTACAAGGTATTAATGATAAAGACTGCTGGCACAAAAGAGTACCGAGTTTGAGAAATTGCTAAAAGATTGCATAAGGTTCAAGGGTAGAAGGTGATAAAGTAGATTGGAATACTCAAGATAAGTTGATAAAGTGATATCCAGGAAAAACTATGGTATCCAAACTGTGAACGAAACTGTGATATCCATGTTTTTTGTTTTGCAGCAATTGCATGTTTGTATGCTGTTTTTTTTACAGCAATTGGCAATTAGATACTTTTAAAGGTTTGTATGCTGTTTTTCAGAGCAATTACATGCTGTTTGGACATCAGAAAGTAACTCTTAGGAACTATTCTAAGATTAAAGCAAAAACAAGCATGATTGCTGTAAAAAAAAAACATGTTTGTATACTGTTTTTCGGAGCAATTACATGTTGTTTGGACATCAGAAAGTTGGATGTTTTGACAGGTATATATGCTTTAAATGAGACTATAAGTGTGTTAAACAGAGCATGTGCATGATGTTATTTAAAATCTTTTCAGGATATCCTCTGCAAGTCGAATGGTGTAATTGTGAAACTGGTCAGAGGCTAATAAGGTACACTGATATAGTGAAGGTGTATACACCCAAACAAATAGATAGTAGTACTTATTATGCATGATAGAAAGATGGAAGAGGAAAAACCGTCTTACCGCATTTTGATGTTCAAGTTGAAGTTCCAACGCTTTCTCAAGTCTCGAGACAATCTCATCAATATTTGGGCGCTGCGATCGCTCTTCGTTCAAGCAGTCATATGCAGTTTCCGCGAAAATGTTAAATGATTGAGAGTCTATTTGATTCCATATATCCCAATCAATGATTTCATTGAGTCTTTTCTCCCTATAATGGGTAACTGCCACAGCAGCCAAGTAGTTATTATCTTGGTCGTCATTGATTACTGCTTTCCTACCACACAGTAGTTCAAACAATACTATCCCAAAGGAGTACATATCAGACTTGTGGTTTACACTTTTAGTCTCAATATATGTTGGGTCTCCATACCCTTCCACATGAATAGGAATATTAGTATGAAAAGAATGGTGCCTTTGAGATGCTTCAATCTTCATGGAACGTTCAAAAAAACAAGATAACTTGGGTTCCCAGTCATCATTAAATAGAACTGCTGCACTGTGGATTTGCCGGTGTATTACGCTAAAATCGCGTGACTCGTCATAATGAATGTAGCTCAACGCATGCGCAACACCGACAGATATCTCCAATCTTCTCACCCATGTCAACAACACCGGGTCACTTAGATATTGGATGAGTGCCCCCCTGGCCGTCTCATCCCTGTAAATGATGATCTTCTCATCACAAAACCCAACAAAAGAAACCAGATTTTTATGCTTGAGACTTGAAAGCATTGAAATCTCCATCCAAAACAATTGTTCTACTCCATCCCATTCTTTATTTAACCTCCGAGCAATGATATCAATCAATTGACCGGACCACAAGAGCTGTCCCTTGTATCTCTGTTCAAACCCATTTTCTCCGATGAAATTTTGCTGAGCGAAATTGTTGGTGGCAGATAGGATATTTTCAAGGGGGATTTTCAGGTGAGCAAATTCGTTGCTGGGCAAAGACATTATCTGTTAATCAAGTAAAAATGTGAGTGAGAAACAGGGAGTATAATAATGCCTACAAAGTGTTTGATAAAATTCCTGAACCATGATGTCTAAGACATGTTAGGTCTAATTCTGCATATATCTTGCAGTTTATAGTAATTAAAATACTCTTAACATTCTTTAGAAGTTTAGGAAGTGAAATGAGGCAATGAGAAAGGCAATGATAATGATAATGCAAAGGAATGTAATGGGGTAAATTTTCATTAAGTTGAATTGTTTTTGTTAGTGACTCCATGTTGAGATATAGTCTGGGTTAATGTAGTTAATATTTGCTCCTAGGGTGTATTTAAAGCATTTGGTCCAGAATCAGATGGTGTAAGTATGGACTACATGGGCGATACTTTGTCTACCTGATACAATTTTGAAGGGATAATATGGATTGGAATTGTGTGTTTTATTCCTTCATTGCATTCAAAGACATGTTTTTGTCTTGTGGATGACAATTACGGGCACGTTGACTACATATGATAAGTTCATAAAGTGGTGTTCGGAAAAAAGTCAAAAAACTATAGCATGTGCTTTTTGTGTAACAGCATGGACTACATTATTAGCCGAAGGCTTTATGAGGCCCATTGTTATTATGTTGAGTATTGGTTTTGAATTAGCCCACTATGTTACCTTCCTTATCAAGTTATTATGTATCCTATATATTTGGCACATTTTTATTTATTTATTTTTTATTTATTTATTTATTTTTTTTTAACGGCAAACATTTATTAGAAAACCCCGACATATTACAATACATGGCAAGTCCCACTATACAACAAGGTGATTGCATAAAAGGACTCCCAAAACAAAAATACCATACCATGGGCTTTTGGCACATTATTAATGATAAAGCAAGCAACTTACGCACTCTAGTATTGGAGCAGGTCTGATCCTTAGACCTAGGTGGCTAAGTTGAGCCGCATCCTCTATGTCACCCCGTCAAACACTAGCCGCCACCATTTATTCCTTTTCTTAAAAAATAAAATAAAATAAAATAAAATGTCTATGCTTTGCTTTTATTTTTGTTTCTTTGCTTTTGTTGTGGCTGCAGATGAAGATTTGTCTCCGCTTGCTGTCGGATGTTTTCATTAACAAATATGTTATTTGCTTTTGCTCATTCTTTTATTTGCTTTTGCTGCTGCTTGAAGAATTGCTTCCACTTGCTGCGGATTTCTTCATAAAAAATTATGTTTTAATTGCGTTAATATTTCTTTTTTAATTTACTACTCCAGCCCGAGCTTTCACGATTTCGCCGCTCGGACTTCGGGGGAGTATTAGAGGATAGATATGGCCCAAGCCCGATTGTGAGTTTGGGTCCACTAGGGTTTCATAATCTATTTGTCTCTATATATAGCGTATCAATAAAACATAGGACCCCTACAGGTTTCCGCAACATGCCCAACCCATATTCCCTGTTCCAGCTCAACCGGCTCATGTGCCTTACTTTTATCCGCAAGCTCCGTTTGCTTTTTCATCTATTAGCGGGTACCCGTATGCTCCTACCATGCTTCCCTAGCCGTTTCAAACAATGACAATACAGGATCCTGCTTGGGATATGGACACGAGAGCCTCATCGCATTTGATGGACAACACACGTATGCTCACTTCCGTTTGTAATAAAAGTATTTATCCTTCTGTATTTGTTGGCAATGGCCAATCTATACCCGTCATTAACACGGGACATAGTCTTTTGCCCACTCCTCATAGACACTTCACTTTCATAATATTCTTGTCACACCCAATATTATTAAGAACTTAATTTATGTTCGTAAAGTCACTAAAGACAATAAAGTTTCTGTTGAATTTGACGAATTTGGGTTTTCTATGAAGGATTACCGGATGCGTAAGCTTCTTCTCCATTGTGATAGCAGCAGAGATCTCTACCCTGTTCATCATCAACCTCTCCCTTCTCCTCAAATTGCATTGCTTTCTTTCAGTCCTACTACGTGGCACAAACGCCTCGGGCATCCCGGTGAAGACGTGTTACGTCGCCTAGAGTCAAGCAAATTTATTTCTTGTAATAAAACAAAGCAGTCCACTTTGTGTCATGCTTGTCGGCTTGGCAAGCATATTAGACTTCCTTTTTATAGTTTCGAGTCGTTTGTTGAGTCTATTTTTGATATTGTTCATTCGGATGTGTGGACTTCACCCATTACGAGTAGTAGTGGAATAAAATATTATACTATTTTTTAGATCATTTCTCGCATTTTTTTTATGGTTTTATCCTTGGCGTAATAAATCTGACTTGTATGATAATTTTGTGCAATTTCGTGCATTTGAAAATAATCAATTTAATGTTGACATTAAAGATTTGCAATGTGACCATGGGGGTGAATTTGACAACACCCGATTTCACAACCTTTTTCGCCAAAATGGCATCCAGTTTCGCTTCTCATGTCCTAAGACGTCTCAACAAAATGGGAAGTCGGAACGTATGCTTCGCACAATTAATAACCTTATACGCACTTTACTTTTCCAAGTTCACATGCCACCTATTTATTGGGTTGAGGCCTTACACATGGCTACTTACCTTTTGAATATTTTGCCGTCAACTGCCATTCAAAAAGCCATCCCCACACCAAACTTTACAACACCCAACATACCTATGACAATATTCATGTGTTTGGATGTCTTTACTATCCTTACATTGAAGTTGCACACAAACTTCTCCCTCGATCCACCTCCTGTGTCTTCCTCGGTTACCCATCTAATCACCGGGAATATTGATGCCTTAACCTTGGTAGAAGAAAAGAGTTTAAATGCGGGAAATGGAGGTGATGATACGTTGTGGAACAAGTGGGTTCCTAGAAAGGTCAACATCTTCGTTTGGAGGGCTTTAAAAGGTAGGCTTCCGGTGCGTGAAGAGTTAGATAAGAGAGGCATCGACTTAGATTCATTATTATGTCCAAGCTGCAATAGAATGGTGGAAACATGTGCTCATTGTTTGGTTTTGTGCTATTTTGCTATGAGAGTGTAGGAAAAGATTCATTGTTGATGGAATATAGAGAACGGTAATGCATTCTCTATAGATGAAATGTTCTCTCGTAATGGGAATGCCAACATTCCTAGTCATTCCTCTAGGTTGTGACAAGCGGTTATTTGGACGGCCGAGTATTATATTTGGAGAGATAGAAATACGCGTGTGTTCAAAGGTAAAGTGGCAAGTATAAACAAAATTCTTCAAGATATTCAACTTAAGAGTTTTGAGTGGATAGTGAGAAGGCCGAAAAAGAAAATTGTGATGGATTACTGATCCGTTAAAATGTCGGCTTTAAGTTTTGTGTTTTCTAAGGAGAAGTGTTGTGTGTCTGTTTTATCTGATTGGGCAGGTGTATGGTTTGGTTATATCTGGAGTGCATCAATAGGCTGTGGGGTACCTCAAGTTCTGCAAGTCTGATTCGTCTACAAGTTCTGTGTTTTGTCGCAAGTTCTGGGGCTTCTGATAAGTGGTTTATTTTGTAGTTATAGTATCTCATTTGGGTCAATTGTATCAGGTCTGTATTACCTTTGTGGGTGTTTTGCATGGGTTCAGTCTTTACAATCATCTTGATTGGAGAGGTGGGACGCCGTTTGTTTTTATCATTTGATTTTGGTTATATAACATAATTTGTTGTCTTTCCAAAAAAAAAAAAAAAAAAAAAAATTGATTGTGGATTGAATGATAAATTAGCAACTCAAATAAAGAAAGTAAATTAGGTTTCTTTTGTCTAATAGACATACGGGTCCGTACTAGTTTAGGCTCGTTAATTTTTTATATATTTTTTTAATTTGTTAGGATTTTATTACTTTTCTATTACTATCGTAAGTTGTTATTTATAGTTGAACCACAAGGACAATTTTTGGCCAAACCACAAAGCCAAACTATAAGGACGATTTTTACAATTTGATGAAACCACAAAGACGTTTTTTGTAATTTATCCAAACCACAAGGACTATTTTGCAATTTACTCTAAAAGAAATTCATATAGTAAAAGTTATCACTAACTGACATTTTATAACCATACTTTAGCCAATTTACAATAAAATATTTTCGCCCATCGCTCATCGTCTTCGACAAAAAAAGGTTACAGGTAGTCAAACAAAATATTTAGTCAACTAATATAGCGACAGATTTAATCATTTGATATATGCTAAGCTAATTAACTAGCTAGGAATCCTAGGATTGGTAGAGTCGACGACTTAGGAGAGTGGCCGGGTGACGATCGAGTTAAGAGTCTTAAGGTTTAGTGCGACAAGCTAATTATGTATAATCACTTTTATAGGGTCTAAATAAACTGTAAACTGATAGAGTGAGAGTGAAGGTGTATACACTCAAACAAATAGATACTACTCCGTACATATTATTAAAGAAAGATGGAAGTGGAAAAACCGTGTTACCTCATTTTGATGTTCGAGTTGAAGTTCCAACGCTTTCTCAAGTCTTGTGACAATCTCATCAATATTGGGCGCTGCGATCGTTCTTCGTTCAAGCAGTCATATGCTATTTCCGCGAAAATGTTAAATGATTGAGAGTCCATTTGATTCCGTAGACCCCAATCAATTATTTCGTCGAGTCTTTTCTCTTTATGATGGGTAATGGCCAGCGGAGCCAAATACTTGTTAGCATCGCTGTCGATTACTGATTCCCTACCACACAGTACTTCAAACAATACTATCCCAAACGAGTAGATATCTAACTTGTGGTTCACAGTGTAAGCCTTTAAAAATGTTGAGTCTACATACCCCGGTACATACGGACATGCACCATTATTGAAAGAACAGTGCCTTTGAGATGCTTTAATTAACACCGAACATTCAAAACTAGATAACTTGGGTTCCCAGTCATCATTTAATAGAACTGTGCCATTGTTGATTCTCCTGTGTATTACGCTGAAATCGCGTGGCTCCTCATAATGAATGTAGCTCAATGCATGGGCAACACCGACACATATCTCCAATCTTCGCACCCATGTCAGCTTCACTGGGTCACTTAGATATAGGCTGAGACTTCCCCTGGTCTCATGCCTGTAAATTATGATCTTCTCATCATTCTCATCACAAAACCCAACAAGAGAAACCAGATTTTTATGCTTGAGACAAGAAAGCATTGAAATCTCCATCCAAAACTGTTGTTCATTTTCATCCCATTCCTTGTTCCACCTGTCAGCATGGATATCAATCAACTCACCGGACCACAAGAGTTGTCCCTGGTAACGATTTCCAAAATAAGCTTTTGCCCGGCAATTTTTGTCATCAAAGTTGTTGGTGGCAGATAGGATACTTTCAAGGGGGATTTTTATGTGAGCAAGGTGGTGGTAATTGGGTGAAGACATTATGTTTCTGTTTATCAAGTAACTGCGGCAGCTAATAATAGGGGCGTTTGGGTTAGGAAAGAATGTGAAGAAAGAAAGAAGATATTGAGTTAAAACACAAATTAATACAAGCAGATGTCGCATCTATTTATGTATATTTATAGCTAGGCAACCTCCACCCACCTTCCTCTTTTTTTTTTTTATATATATACATATTTTTTAAATACTTGAATGAGTTATTTTACTGACGTTTATATATGGTTGGCGCAAAACTTTTTGGGGCGATAAGCGGTGAGCAACGAGCTTTTTGATTTTTAGTGTTCGTTTGGCATGAGAGCTGTAAGCTTTGCTATTTTATTAGGAAAGCTCATTTTTCTAATGCTTCTTTATGAAGCTGTGAGCGGTGAGTTGTGACTACTGCTCACAGCTCACTGCTATTGCTCACTGTTTTGCCAAACATTATCAAGTTGTGATTTTATTTATTATTATTATTTTATTTTTTATTTTTTATTTTTTATTTTTTTTTTTAATTCGAGTTTTTCTTTTTTCTCATACCTACAACACTTTAACGCGAATAGTTCCAAATTCAACGTTGCTGGTTGAATGGCCCCAAAAGCCAAATTCAAGCTAAAATGAAACAGATTAATATATGTTTAATTTATTGATGCGACGAGTGTATGACTTTTTTTTAATATCATAACACAAAAACTATTTATTTTTTGAGTAAAGGAGAGTAATCCTGCACCCTGGTAAATATATTAACCAAAACGTTTAAGTACAATGGATATGGGTGAAATCTCATATCTCAGCTCGTTACATAGGCAAAAAGCTTACATAACAAGATACTTCCTATTTTCTAAACAATAAAACAAACCATTACTCAAAGATAACATAGGACATAACGAAATAAAATAACTCCTAAGACCTTGAAGCTTGGTGTCATATATGGCACTAAAAGCATCCAAATTCCCTGGAAGATCATAAACATGTTTCGCATAGTCATCGTAGTCATATTCATCATAATCATCCTCAAACTCTTGGCCACCACCGAATAGATTAGCAGACTCATCAAATGGGTTAGCAACCACCTCATCATCAGAATCAGAAACCACAATCTCTCCCACTTTAGAAAAAGGGTTAACTCTCTTAGTAGAAGAGGCGGGCGAAGTACAAGAATCACTAGTTTTAGGAGCCACAACCGACTCCTTCTCTTTCAAATCACTCACAAGAGGTTCTTGTGATGCATTACCTGTCTTAGTAGACTCATCCTCATTTACTTCCATTGTACGGCCAAAATCCACATCCTTATTAGTGTCACTAGTAGGAATACCCAAAGCATCCGTATCATCCATATTAAGAGCATCAAACTGGTTAGATGTAAAAATCTTCGTACCACTCGAACTAGCCACATCAGAAGCATTCTTCTTATTGCCATCCCCTTTCTTAGGTTCAGGAGTAGTCTTTTTGGGTCGATACTGAAACTGCTAACCCACAACTGGTTTAGTAAACCCTCCTTGACCCAGGATTGTAGGACCACCTTGCTTTCCTTTCTTTTTGTTGTTATCAGTCTTGAAACCATCATTAACAGGCATAGTAGGCTGAGCAGAGGGCACAACAACTTTAGGACAATCAATAAGAGTATGACCAAAGATCTTACACTTATCACAACGCGGTGGTTTCCACTCGTATTCAACCCGAATCTTCTCAATAGTCGACCCCGTACCATCAAGTAAAGGTATCTCAACAGTGAGGCTATCCCGAAGAACCTCATCCGACTTCACTTCAATCATGCATCTAGCAAAACTACTACGGCCCCATGAGTCCTTGCACATTTTGCTAGTATAAGCATCTAACCTTTTGGGTGTACCAATCAATATGGCAAGCAGACTAAGACCATCATCAGAAAACATAGCCAGAGGGACATCATGGAATTTAACCCACACTGGGATGTTGGTCAAATCCTCTTTAAGCAAGTTGGTCTTCAATGTCCATGGTTTAAGAATAATAGGTACATTTCTAATTAACCAAGGACCGTTATCAAGAACATCATCAACACCTTTCTTCGAGTTAAACTTAAAGAAAAAGAACCCCTTTGCATTCATCATTACCTTCTGTATACCAAACTTAGCCCACGCATTGCGTACATAATAATCGACAACAGGAAAAGCAAGTCGTTGGCCAAGGAAGTACCCATACAGAGTATTCTCAAACCTAGTGTTCACCTCTTCAACCACTTTCATAGGTACAGAAAGATCCACACCGTTTGATTTCTTGCTACATTCCAGCCTACGAAAGTTAGACATGTATTTCTTAGGTTCATTAGAAGTAACACCAGCATACGATGTAGAAGGTTGTTTCAAAGCATCCACACCAACCTTCTCAATACCAACAGCCCCATGTGCATTCGTATCAACCTTATCAGAACTATGAGACTTGTTAGCAGCCCCATGTGGACCATTCAGATCATTACCTAAAGGATCAAGTGAAACCGGCTTCACTTGATTATTCTTGTCCACAATCGTATATAATTCAATATCTCCATCATCAACACTCCACTCAGTTTTAATAGGACCAGACAATGCAAGTATAGGTTGATTAGAACTAAGATTAACATCCTTAGGCTTCTTATGTTTCCTCATAGTCACCTTCGACAAATCAACAGTAGCATTCAATTCATCAATATTCACATTAGCATCAACATTAACACTCGGCACATTAGAGTCCTTCTTCGTATTAAAAAACCCTTTATTCATCTCTCTAAACCCACTTACACATAAACCACAGATCGTTAACAAGGGAGAAAACCCTAACTGAATACAGTTAGGGTTTAACACGATGACATATCGTACAGTTAGGGTTTAAACGCAAAAACTATTTATTTTGTTCTTCATTTTGTTACATTGTCTTTCCATCTAACGATGACATATCGTACGCGCATTTACTCTTAGAGCACTCGGTACCTTAACCAAATTTATGGTTAAGGTTTCACCATTTCGTGGTTAAAGGCTTGGTGATGATACCGCCCCTCAAATTTGGTTAAAGGTTAACGAATTTGGTTAACCCCTTAACGCCTCGTTAAGGTGAGTTGCAATTTAAAACAAAAAATAAAAATAAAAAAAATTCACTACACCCCTCAAATTTCACTTCTGCCCCCTAAATGAAAGCGTGTTTTTATAAATTGTTGTTTGGTTAAAATAAGGGGTTTTTTTTTTTTTTTTTTTTTTTTTTGTTTTCTTAAAGATAAAATGGTTAAAGCTGATGTGGCGCTGACGTGACACTGGGTGAAAGTTTAACCCGCGGTTATGATACCTTATGCTTGTATAGTCAGTATCGAAATACCACCTATTTATCATGTTTATTAGATTGTTTTGTTCGAGGGAAAAATAGTCGGAGATTACAGACATTCGATACAATTTTGTCAAAAAGTCATCTTATCATTTAGTCAACGGTTAGGATATGTTGCTTACGATTTTAAGAAAGAGAAAAGGTAAAAGGAAACATAAGAAGATGTAAACAAATTAAAATTATTTGTTAATAAATTTAAATATACTTAATAAAAGTTGCCAACTAACAATAAAATATTTTCATTAATTAGTTATTTCATGTGTCATTAGATGCTTATCTATTTATATCATTCGTTGATGTTGTGAATACAATTGAACATTCTTCGTGACTTCATGTAAGATGCATAGAAACTTGTCGGTGTTGGTTAAAGATGGAAAAAAATTTGGTAATCTGTTTTCTACAGTAGGGAGAATTTGGCTATTTCAGATAGTGTCGGTGAATAGTGATGATGAAGTTCTTGAGAACTACAATGAAACCACAAGTAATTTTATGGCATTTGACGGTTCTAAAAGTGATAGTGGAGTGGGCATGAAGAGCTTATTGGAATAGTGGAAGGAGGACACCTATGACCAAAACTCTTATGATGATGAAGAGTAGTGTATATATTTCATTTTGTGGCATCAAGTGAATGTTAGTATTTCTTTTGTGCATGACGTTTTTGTGAATCTTTGTGACTTATATAATCGCGTTAGGCGTGAGAATCGTTAACCCGAAGATTATGGTCTGCAGCCTCAGGTAGTTTAATGTCTAATTACTCTAATGTGTTGATACTTGGTTACATCCCATAGCGTGCTTGTTCAGGACCATCATAGTCTGTATGCATCCTACTAGTCACTACTGTATAAATGGTTGTGATGTAATCTATTGATCTTAGCAATAAGATCAACTCATTATCTGACTTGTTGGTATTGGTGTCGTGAACAACTTTATAGAATTGAGATTTAGATGGATTGGTATGCCCTTAATTAACATCCACCAAATAAATAATTTTGTTTAAAGAAAACATACACACTACTAATTGTCAAGTGTGGTAGTTGCATTATTATTATTGTAGTAGACTATTGACTTTTTGACGTACTATTAAGTTCATAGAAATTGTCTATAGTGTATAGTAACCATCCCTTTTATTGAATTATTCAAAGTTTGAATTTAAAAAATAACAAAAACAACAAACATGAATATGATATGCATGCACCTTCCCAGCCTAGTGGTCTTTGGAAAATGATAAATGTTGAACAGGTCTTCAAGGGCTGCTACAGCCTAGTGGTCTTAGTTTATTTTTTAGGTGATCCTTATAATATGGTTCCAATTGCAACTCATGAAGTGGTGGTAACTTATACTATACATGACACTTTAATGTATACTACTCTATACGGCGTAAAGGAATTGATCCATTACGGCGTAACCATGCGAAGTAAAAAACTAAAAATAGACCATAAGCATGTACGACGTAGAGGCTATAGTCCCTTTGCGGCGTATACAAATCACGACAAAAAAACAAAAATAAACAGTAGCTATTTCGGCATAAGGTAAGCCTTTAGCCCTACATCGTAGACGAAACGACTTCTACATTTTCTTCCTTTGAGCTCTCTTGCCACGCTCTATGTGCTCTATGTACTCTTCTGCTAGCTCTTCAATCATGCCCTCATCACAAACAACTAAACCATGTTCCACTATCAATGTAATGTAGTATTAAACGAGCAGGTTAGCCCGCACGTTGCTGCGGGGATGCGACTTCTTTATCCAGAACTTCTAACCATAACATGTGTATTTTACATAAAGTAACAAATACGTAGTCAATGCTGTAGTCAAAACAAGTAACAAATACCAATTCTGTCTCCATTTCAGCCAACGTCAACTGAATATATAAGTTGACTTATATATATATATATTATATATATATATTATTTCAACACTCTTTTGATTAAATCATTTTTGATTGTTTTATAAATTTTCAACAAGTTTATCCTTGACTGATATTCTCTTATTCCTCTAATATAATTTTATACCGAAGTCAATATTCTTGTGCACATTTGCAGGATCATCAAACAAATCAATTCACACTTATTAAATTTGTTGGCAACTTGAAGTAAAAACAATAAGTTAGGAGCATTTAGAAAAAAATAAATGTAGAAGATTCGAAATTTCCTTAATCCGCTCCTGTACCATGTCACCTACAATGTCCAGTATATCAATAGCTAGAATAAATAATGTTGGAATGCAGACATTGCCTGAAAGAAAGATCAAAGAAAAAAGTGTCACAAACTCGCAACCTACTTTAAAGTCTCGGCTTCATAGTCAAGATGAAAAATTGGCCTGCTTGGTGCGATGTGTAACGGTTCAATATATGTCATTTTTGTGGGTCGGCTTGGCCCCAAACACTTTTATACTGTTGTAGTAAAGGCATTTTATTATAATTAATTTTATCATCCAAAGTCCTCCTTAATATTATGGATTTATGGTATGGTAAAAGAAAAAGAGTGTATATTGATAACTCATGATAATCAAGTTTTGCAGCGCGTAAGTATTATTCCTTTGCTCCATAAAGATCTCCAAGTCTACTATTAAGTATGCATACATAATAGTTTTGCAGCCAAAGAATGTGGAACGTCATTTACTGTTGCCATTTAACCGAGCGTAAGCAATAATTGTACCAACAGCAATTAACGTGGCAGGAGCAACATTCCTATTGCCATAGATGTCACACAAAAAAGAACAGAAGGTGGAACTTAAAAAAAACAATAAAAATATAGATCCCACTCTCTTTGATGGAGACAGTTTCTAGCCATATGAAACGGCTAGAATAGCATTTGCCTCGATCCCAAATTCAATGCACCATTTAACCCATTTTTTTTATAGTGAACAAAGATGGCCTGAGAATCATGTAGGAAAACAGAATTTAAACCAGAAACAGCTTCTTGCATCTCAATTCAAGAAACAATTTTATTAATCAACCAAAATCACAAGATCAATAAGCAACTGATCTCAATCAATTCTTATACCAGAACCAACAATCAAGAACCAAACACAACTCACAATCCTACCCACTGGCCACTGCTACTCAGGTGGTAGGCTATTGACTACTTATCAATAGTTCTATTACAAACACCTCACAAACACTCAACAATACAGCAAAACTGATCTTGGTTGATCAAAGAGAATATGAGAGAAACTATGTGAAAGATACGGCTTGTGTTATGAGAAACCCTAGCAGAGATGATAGCTTATATAGCCTTGATCAATGATCTTTAGCTACTTGACATCTTTAGCCCTTCAACCTTTATCAACCTGCTACAACCAGCCAAACTCACATTTCCCTTTATAACTGAAAATAGACAAATGACAAAATTAGTCCTTATNTGCGTAAGTATTATTCCTTTGCTCCATAAAGATCTCCAAGTCTACTATTAAGTATGCATACATAATAGTTTTGCAGCCAAAGAATGTGGAACGTCATTTCCTGTTGCCATTTAACCGAGCGTAAGCAATAATTGTACCAACAACAATTAACGTGGCAGGAGCAACATTCCTATTGCCATAGATGTCACGCAAAAAAGAACAGAAGGTGGAACTTAAAAAAAAAACAATAAAAATATAGATCCCACTCTCTTTGATGGAGACAGTTTCCAGCCATATGAAACGGCTAGAATAGCATTTGCCTCGATCCCAATTTCAATGCACCATTTAACCCATTTTTTCTATAGTGAACAAAGATGGCCTGAGATGTAGGAAAACAGAATTTAAACCAGAAACAGCTTCTTGAATCTCAATTCAAGAATCAATTTATTAATCAACCAAAATCACAAGATCAATAAGCAACTGATCTCAATCAATTCTTATACCAGAACCAACAATCAAGAACCAAACACAACTCACAATCCTACCCACTGCTACTCAGGTGGTAGGCTATTGACTACTTATCAATAGTTCTATTACAAACACCTCACAAACACTCAACAATACAGCAAAACTGATCTTGGTTGATCAAAGAGAATATGAGAGAAACTATGTGAAAGATACGGCTTGTGTTATGAGAAACCCTAGCAGAGATGATAGCTTATATAGCCTTGATCAATGATCTTTAGCTACTTGACATCTTTAGCCCTTCTACCTTTATCAACCTGCTACAACCAGCCAAACTCACATTTCCCTTTATAACTGAAAATAGACAAATGACAAAATTAGTCCTTATTATATATGTGTTCCATTTTGAGTTAATTTCAACATCCCCCCTTAACTCAAACCTGGAACACATCAAACATTCCAAGCTTAGAAACAAGCTTTTCATGTTGCAGCTTATCTAGACCTTTTGTAAAAACATCAGCTGTTTGATCACCTGATTGAACCTTTATAGTTTTAATAACCCCAGCCAAAATTTTATCTCTTACAAAATGCAAATCAATTTCCACGTGCTTAGTCCTTTCATGAAAAACAGGATTTGCAGCAATCTTAATTGCAGCCTGACTATCACAAAATAGTTTTACAGGTAAAAAATGTTCCCAATTTAGGTCTTTTAAAACTTTCATGACCCAAACAATTTTGAAGTAGCAGAGGCTATTGCTCTATATTCAGCCTCTGCACTTGACTTAGAAATGGTATTTTGTTTTTTGCTCTTCCATGAAACAAGTGAACCATTTAAGAAAATGCAAAATCCTATAACAGACCTTCTAGTAACCACACACTTTGCCCAATCAGCATCCACATAAGTCTCAAGAGACTCAAAAGAACTTTTAACAATATGTATTCCCCTACCAAGAGAACCTTTGAGGTACCTTAGAACTTTAAGTGCAATTTTCAAATGAGACTTAAGTGGTTTATGCATAAACTGACTTAAACAATGTACAGCATAAGAAATATCAGGTCTAGTGTGTGTAAGGTAAATTAATTTACCTACTAACTTTTGATATTCAGTTATATTGTCTAAAACAAGATCAGACATAGTTGGCTCATTAGAAATAGTTAAACTCTGTTCTAAAGGAAAAGCAGATGAGTTACATGCCAGCAAACCAAACTCAGATAAAAGATTTAAACAATATTTTCTTTGAGTTAAACAAAGACCTTTATCTGTATCAATAACTTCTACACCCAAAAAGTACTTAAGTTTTCCTAGATCTTTAATATAGAACTTAGACTTAAGAAACACTTTAAACTTCTCAATCTCAGCCAAGTTGTTACAAGTAACAGTAATATCATCAACATAAACAAGTAAAGCAACTAAACTTCCTGAATCATTTTTGATAAACAAAGAATAGTCACTTTTACTTTGCACAAAGCCATTTTCAATTAAAGCACTGGTCAACTTAGCATTCCACTGTCTAGGTGCTTGTTTCAACCCATATAAAGCTTTTTTAAGCCTACAGACTCTCTTATCATTAACATCAAAAAATCCATCAGGCAAAGACATATAAACAGTCTCTTCTAAATCTCCATACAGAAAAGCATTGTTTATATCAAGTTGAAATATAGGCCAATCTTGCTGAACAGTAAGATTTATAAGACACCTAACAGTCACAATTTTAACAACACGGGAAAATGTTTCATCAAAATCAACACCTTCTTTTTTATTATAACCCTTAGCAACTAGCCTAGCTTTGTATCTATCAACTTCACCACTAGATTCGTATTTAATCTTAAAGACCCATTTAGAACCTATGGCTTTTCTGCCATCAGGCAACTCAACAATTTCAAAAGTGTCATTTCTATACAAAGCTTGCATTTCATTGTTCATTACATCCATCCAGTGCTGATATTGGCAAGCCTCCCAATATGACTTAGGCTCAAAACTTTTATTTAACTCAATGACAAAACACAAAGTATCATTTTTAAGTTTAGCATAACTAACAAACTTCTCAAGTCCAAATTTGACTTTAGAGTCAACCACATAATCATTATATTTATTTGGAAAAACAGAAGATCTATCAGACCTTCTTAAAGAAGGTTGATCATTAGTTTGAGAACTTGTCTCTGCTGCATAATCAGGAAAGGGACAAAACTCACCCTCAGAAGTTGTCACACCACTTGGTGTTGCAACCATCTCATCAACACTGGCAATCTCATTAGAACCAGGAGAGTGCCTCAAACCACTCTCCAAATGGTCAATAATTGGACAACCTAGATGTTGAGAGTAGCTACCATCACCCAAATGATGATCATCTTAACTAGTTTTACCCAAAGGGGTATCATTTTGATTTTTATTATCATTGGGTGTGTCAAGGTTATCACATGTAACTTCATTAAAGAAGTTAACATGATTCAAACCCTGACTGAGAGGGTCAGGAGCAGCAGAGACATTTTTAATCTTGAAAGGAAAAACATTTTCAAAAAATTTCACATCTCTAGAAAAGATAAATTGTTTTCTTTCAAGACTATAAAGTGTATAACCTTTCTGAAAATTGGAATATCCAACTAAAACACATTTTTCAGCCCTACTACTAAACTTATCATTACTGGTAAGAATAGTAGCAAAACATAAACATCCAAAAGTTCTTAAATGATTTAAGTCAGGTTTTCTATTAAAAACAAGATTAAAGGGAGACTTTCCATTCAACACTGAAGAAGGCAATCTGTTAATTAAATAATTTGCAGTTAGAACGCATTCAGACCACAAATACAAAGGTAATCCCCCCTGAAACATAAGGGATTTGGCAACATTTAGGAGATGCTTATGTTTCCTCTCAACAATCCCATTCTGTTGAGGTGTGTAAGCACAAGATGTTTGATGAACAATGCCATGTTTTTCACAAAAACCATTAAATTGAGTATTAACAAACTCAGTTCCATTATCACTCCTAAATATTTTAACACATTTTTCAAACTGTGTTTTAATCAGGTTATAAAAGATTTGAATATAATCAAACACCTCTTGCTTACTCTTAAGTAAATAAACCTAAACAACCCTGGTGAAATCATCAACAATGGTTAAAAAAATCTATGACCTTCTTTACTTTTTATTTTATAAGGACCCCATAGATCTAGATGAACTAAATCACCTAAAGCCATGGTTTTATGGTCACTTAGAGGAAAAGGCTCTCTGGTTTGTTTTGCCTTTTGACAAATGTCACAAGGCTCAAGTGCAGTTTTATTATCAAAATTGATTTCACCCTGTAGCACTGTCAAAACTTGATCAGAGGATGACCAAGCCTGCAATGCCACATTTCTTTGGTCAAATTACAAATAGTCCTAGATTTCTCAAAGCCTAGGTCAATACCTTAATTTCCATCAAAGTAATATAGTACATCTTTCTGTTTACCAATCCCTAGCACACTCATTCCCCTCAAATCCTGAGGTAACACATAACATTGTGACTCGTCAAAAGCAACAACAAATTTGCTGTCTCTAGCCACTTTATGAACAGACATTAAGCTTACACAATAATCAGGTACAACAAGCACATCATATAGAGTTAAATGTTTGGTTAGAACCATATTTCCAACTTTGGTAATTAAAGCTTCAGTTCCATTGGGATGTGAAACTTCAATTCCAAGTTTGGAAATATCAATTACATTAACCAAAAATTTATCAGTATATGTAAGGTGTTGGTTTTCACCTTAATCAATAATAAGTCTAGCAGCAACAAGTGCAGATCTAAACTTACTGTTATTACAAAAAAAATCTTTGAAAATGTTGGTTAAAAAACTTGCTATTATTCAAAACAATACCTGCCATATTGGCATGTACACCTTTTCCATNAGGTCACAAATTCAAAGGTAATCCCCCCTGAAACATAAGGGATCTGGCAACATTTAGGAGATGCTTATGTTTCCTCTCAACAATCCCATTCTGTTGAGGTGTGTAAGCACAAGATGTTTGATGAACAATGCCATGTTTTTCACAAAAACGATTAAATTGAGTATTAACAAACACAGTTCCATTATAACTCCTAAATATTTTAACATATTTTTCAAACTGTGTTTTAATCAGGTTATAAAAGATTTGAATATAATCAAACACCTCTTGCTTACTCTTAAGTAAATAAACCTAAACAACCCTGGTGAAATCATCAACAATGGTTAAAAAAATCTATGACCTTCTTTACTTTTTATTTTATAAGGACCCCATAGATCTAGATGAACTAAATCACCTAAAGCCATGGTTTTATGGTCACTTAGAGGAAAAGGCTCTCTGGTTTGTTTTGCCTTTTGACAAATGTCACAAGGCTCAAGTGCAGTTTTATTATCAAAATTGATTTCACCCTATAGCACTGTCAAAACTTGATCAGAGGGATGACCAAGCCTGTAATGCCACATTTCTTTGGTCAAATTACAAATAGTCCTAGATTTCTCAAAGCCTAGGTCAATACCTTGATTTCCATCAAAGTAATATAGTCCATCTTTCTGTTTACCAATCCCCAGCACGCTCATTCCCCTTAAATCCTGAGGTAACACATAACATTGTGACTCATCAAAAGCAACAACAAATTTGCTGTCTCTAGCCACTTTATGAACTGACATTAAGCTTACACAATACTCAGGTACAACAAGCACATCATATAGAGTTAAATGTTTGGTTAGAACCATATTTCCAACTTTGGTAATTAAAGCTTCAGTTCCATTGGGATGTGAAACTTCAATTCCAAGTTTGGAAATATCAATTACATTAACCAAAAATTTATCAGTATATGTAAGGTGTTGGTTTGCACCTGAATCAATAATAAGTCTAGCAGCAACAAGTGCAGATCTAAACTTACTGTTATTACAAAAAAAATCTTTGAAAATGTTGGTTAAAAAACTTGCTATTATTCAAAACAATACCTGCCATATTGGCATGTACACCTTTTCCATCCCCATAAACATTACCATAGTTTTCTTTGATCAATGAAATCAATTTTGAAATCTGTTCATCAGAAAAAGTGGAAATGGAACTAGAACCAACAAAATTGTTGTTATTTATAAACCTTCTATTAAAATTCTGTGTACCCTGATTATTATTATTATTTCTCCTATTCTTTCCAAAATCAGCAGGTTACCCAATAAGCTTAAAACATCTATCAGCAGTATGACCATTAAAGCCACAATGTTCATAAACAAAGGTAGGACCACCAGCAGTCCTCCTATTATCATTAGGTCTAGGTCCATTGGTAGATCTAGAGGAATTACCAGAGGTTGAGGACCTCTGAGAATTACCCCTATTAGGGACATTAGAATTAAAAAACAGTTGATTAGGACCTTTTAGAGGTACCACCAACTGAACCAGTGACCACAGATCTGTGAGACCCCTCACTAGAAATAATGGCAAAAGCCCCTCTAACATCAGGAAGAGGGTCTCTAGACAAAATATTACTCCTTATTTGCATATAAGAATCATCTAAACCCATTAAAAATCGCATAAATTTCATTAACTGGTTATGTTTCTTAAAATCATCATAGGCATGACAAGTGCACCTAGGCAACTTAACCAAAGCATCAAATTGTTTTCACAATATACTCAGTTTATTAAAATATTCAGCAATGGAACTACCATTTTGAGACAAAGAAATGATTTTTTGATGCAGATTAAAAGTAACTGAACCATCAACTCTATCAAAAGTTTCTTTTAATTCTGTCCATACATCAGAAGCCTTTTTTGAAAAAAATTGCCCCAAAAACAATTCTTCTGATATGGAGTTTAAAATCCACCACAAGACTACAACATTAACCCTTTTCCCATTGTCTGCCTAAAACCTCATCCACATTAGATCTTTTACAAGACCCATCTATAAATCCAGTTTTATTTTTACCCTCTAATGCTAACAACATAGCACAAGACCACACATTATAATTTTCAGTACACTTCAATTTAACAGAAACAACAGTCAAAGAAGCAGAGTCATTAGGGTGTAAATGCAATGGGTCACTAAGGTCAAGTTTACTAATAAGAGTGATAGGCTCCTCTTCCTCCTCCTCAGAGGATTAATGAGGAGAATTATGCTTACTACCCTTAGGTGAATTTTCCTTATCACCCCCTTTATCAGCCATAAAGAATCAAAGAAGCAAACAAAACAATCAAACACATAAAGAAAGAGACAAGAACAAAGTTCCCAGGCTTTCCTTGCCACTCTAGGTGGTAGGTCAAGGGCGCACACAAGCACACAAAACAATAAAAAAAACAAGAAACAAGAACACAAAAATAGCAAGTAAACAATAAAACACTACCAACACCTCAATCACAAATAATCTCAACTTCAACAATCCCAAATCCTATTCCTCGTCAATCTAAACAAGAAATAAGAAAAGAAATTAAAGTAACGGTGCGAGAGGTGTTACAGTGCACGCAAGAATCTAATAAGCAGCGGAACAAGAACCCAGATTGTGATCTTGATTCACTTAGTCAAGAATCACAACCCACACGATCTCAGTCAACCCAGAATCAACGAACCACCAAACCCTAATTTTCAAGAATTAGGAAACCACCAAAAACCACCAAGATTCACCACAAACACCATCAAATCGATCAAGAACCCAAAAACCAACCATCAAAACCAGAGATCAAACCCCAAAAATAAACCCCAATTTTCTCAAAAATTAGGCGTTTTGTGAAATCTTTTAGAATTAATCAATTAGAGTCAAAAGACACCAATTAACCACGGTTAATTGAGTTTAATCAAATTAATTTTGAAAACCCCCAAAATTTTTGAAACCCTAATTTTTTGAAAAACGATTTTAGAGTAAGATATCAGAACCTGGCTCTGATACCATGTAGGAAAACAGAATTTAAACCAGAAACAACTTCTTGCATCTCAATTCAAGAATCAATTTATTAATCAACCAAAATCACAAGATCAATAAGCTACTGATCTCAATCAATTCTTATACCAGAACCAATAATCAAGAACCAAACACAACTCACAATCCTACCCACTGCTACTCAGGTGGTAGGCTATTGACTACTTATCAATAGTCTATTACAAACACCTCACAAACACTCAACAATACAGCAAAAATGATCTTGGTTGATCAAAGAGAATATGAGAGAAACTATGTGAAAGATACGGCTTGTGTTATGAGAAACCCTAGAAGAGATGATAGCTTATATAACCTTGACCAATGATCTTTAGCTACTTGACATCTTTAGCCTTCAACCTTTATCAACCTGCTACAACCAGCCAAACTCACTGTTGATACAAAGGTTGGGCGTTCCTTGTCTTGAGTACCAATTCGGTTGTAATACTTGAGACCTGCATACTAAGAAAACAAAAAGACACCGTTAGGCTTATCGTGGGATTGTTTCCCACGATTATCCTCTGGCGTGAGAGTAAGTAATCGGTTTTAGGGTTTATAGAAGAGTTAGGGTTGTGATATCGTACCTTTAATGAGAGTTGTGATGCCCTATATATACACACACGAAACCTTATCGGTTACGTGTTCCTCACTCGGCGTGTCCGCCTATATCGGATATTTGATATATATCCCATAAATAAGAGATATCCAATATCCAAACTATACATAACTTTGGGTTTGGGCCTCCGTGAGCCCAAACCATTGCCACAGTAGCCCACACGTGGTGGGCTTAAGTACTAAGTGACGTTTAATGGTCGGGTTCGTGACCCAAATATAGACTATACGTCATCATGTCCCCCCAGTCTAGTATGCGCACGGTGAAACCGCGGATGCTAGACTATTAATCATAGCGAAAAATGCGCCCGCATACGTGGCGGATAAGTTCAAACGTTTCCCGCCCAAAGGGATATACCATGAATCTAGTCCTAATAAGTCCAAAAGATCTATCTCGAAAACTATGGGAAAGTGCAAAAAGTGTTGTACCCTATGAGTTCTCAGCCACACGATGAAGGTTAGTGGAGTCCACGTGTCAATCATTTATGGGCGGGGGTAACCTTATATAAACTACCGCCTCCCTTTCACTGTGCTTACCACGGTAAAATTGCTCATTTCCACCATTGATAGATCTTCGAAACAGCGATCAAAAAGGCAATAACTTTTTAGGTAATCAGTGCATGCGCTTATATCCTTATCCGTGCGTATCCGGAAGAGTTCCTGGTGCATATGGGCATCAGTCGTAACTACTTCCAACCGGAGACAGAAGTGCCAACATTTTTGGATGAGTATGGGCGGGGTGGGTGCTTGTCCTTCATTCTTCTCTTCTTTGTAGTGTAAGCGCTCTCTTTTTTCCGTAAGTTATGTAACTTATTTGTTGTTTGTTTGTTGCGCAGAGATGGATTTGTTCAGTGTCGTGCAGCTGGAGAAGCCAAAGCTGGTGACGGTGGGAGTGCGCCCACTGAGGGAAGGTGAGACGCCAATCCTGGCGGCTACTGCTGGGCGCACTGATGACGCGGGATTGCGACCGCGCAACAGGTTTTACCTCTCAAGGGATCTTGAGAAGCTTGCAATCCCACCAGGCAGTGTACCTGATCGATGTAGTATAGTGTAGTGGTAAGTACGGGGGATTGATCGTTCTCTCACAGGGAATAGTGTTCGTTAGGTATGAAAAACTACTCTAATAGGTCTAAGGATGAGGGATGATTATTTTTGTATTTTTATATTTTATGAAAGCAAGTAAAATCTCGGGTTTGAAGGAGTGGGCGGAATTAGTTGCTAGTCAACTAACCCAAAAATTACTATTGCAATTAAAATAAAATAACAAGAAAATAAAAGGTTGTGAAACTTATATGGAG
>LBNU01004027.1:22692-35122 GCA_014162995.1 Artemisia annua | reverse complement strand
TATAAGTGTATATATCGTCTTAAACTCGCGTAATTAGTGTAAATCACATTTGTACCACTAAATTAATACCACAAGCAACAATATTTACCACACAAGCAAGAAATATACTTATGAACTAGTAGCATTTAATGAAGTAATGTTTTCATGCATGCAAGATGCATATGTATAAACTTGTCAACTTAACAAAATATATGTAATTAGCACTTGGTAACACCTTAGATCATCATAAAAACATGTAATAAACAAGATTAGAAAAGTTTGATGATCCTTACAATGGGTTGTGTTTGGAACGTGGCTAGGAGAGCAAAGAGAGACCCAAATGACTTCCAATTTTACCCAATTCACCTTATATATAACCCCAAAATACTTGTATATCAAACCCTAGTGATCTTGATCTTCAAATTTTAGAGAGAATTGTGTTTGTGTGTGTGTGATGCATGGGATTGTCTAGTTAATAATAAGGTTTGGATATTAGATTTGGATAATAGCATGTATCTTGGTTTATAAGATGTTTATTGGATATTAAGATGTAAAGTTTATTCCTTGGTTGGTGGAGGGGGGTTTTTCAAACCAAGACGTGGGAGAATGAATTGAAACCGTTCCCTAAGAAGTGCCTTGGTGAAGATATCTGCCAGCTGAAATTCTGTCGTCACAAAGTAAAGTTCCACGATTCCCTTTTCCACTTGTTCTCTGATGAAATGATGTCGAATATCAATGTGCTTTGATCTTGAGTGCTGGACGTTGTTGCAGCAGAGAGCGATGGCACTTTTATTGTCGCAGTACATCGGAACTTTGTTGAATACAAAACCATAGTCAGATAATTGAGACCTCATCCAAAGGATTTGAGCACAACAGGATTTGAGCACAGCAGGATTTGAATACAAAACCATATTCAACTTCTGTAGAGGAGATCGATGTACTCATTTGCTTCTTTGATGACCAGCTAACCAGCTTATCTCTAGAAATTGAGGACCTCCTGAAGTACTTCGACGAGTATCTTGACATCCCGCATGATCAGCATCAGAGTAGGCAGTGAGAGCCATTGCAGTGTCTTTAGGATACCAAAGGCCCATGTGAATTGTTCCTTGAAGGTACCTGAAGACTCTTTTGACTGCTTCTAAATGCTTCTTTGTAGGTTTGGATTGATAACGAGCACACATGCAAACAGCAAATAAGAGATCTGGTCTGCTAGCTGTGAGATACATCAATGATCCGATCATGCTTCGGTATATGGTTTGGTCGACAAGTGCTCCTTCAACATCCTCATCCAACTTTGTTCTCTCAACCATTGGAGTGTAAACAGATTCACATGATTCAAATCCAAATTTCTTTAGTATTTCACTTGCATACTTGGATTGATTGATGAAGATACCGTGTGGATTTTGAGAAATCTGAAGCCCCAAGAAGAAGGACATTTGCCCCATCATGGACATTTGAAATTCAGTACTCATCCCTTGTGCAAACCTGTCACATTCCAATGGATCGGCAGATGCAAAGATNACTTGCATACTTGGATTGATTGATGAAGATACCGTGTGGATTTTGAGAAATCTGAAGCCCCAAGAAGAAGGACATTTGCCCCATCATGGACATTTGAAATTCAGTACTCATCCCTTGTGCAAACCTGTCACATTCCAATGGATCGGCAGATGCAAAGATAATGTCGTTCACATATATCTAAACGTGGAGACGATGTTCTCCCAACTTTCTAGTGAACAAGGTAGGATCGACAACTCCTTTGGTGAATTGGTTGGCTAGAAGAAATTTGGACAGAGTATCGTACCATGCTCTGGGTGCTTGTTTAAGACCATATAGTGCCTTCTTCAATCGATAGACATGATTTAGGCGTTCAGGATCAACAAACCCCTCTGGTTGACTTACATATACCACTTCTTTTAAGTGACCATTGAGAAAGGCAGTTTTCACGTCCATTTGGTAGACAACCATGTTCTGACTAGCTGCATTGGCAAGGAAGATTCTGATAGCTTCAATTCTGACAACTGGTGCGAATGATTCCTCAAAATCGATGCCTTCTTCTTGTCTGTACCCTTTGGCCACAAGTCGAGCTTTGTTCTTTAGCACTTCGCCATATTCATCAAGCTTCACTTTGAAGATCCATTTGAGGGCGATAATCATTGCACAATCGGGAGGGGGCACTAATTCCCAAACATCTAGTCTGTCAAATTCATGGATTTCATCTTGTATTGCAGTGAACTAGGACATTTTTGTCAAAGCATCTTTATAATCCTTTGGTTCGACTTTGGACAGTATATTGCTAACGAAACACCATAAAGCATCTGTGACAAGTTGTCGTCGTGTAGATACCAGCCTAGATGGGTTACCAATGATGTTGTCAATCGGGTGATCGTTTGTCCATTTCCTGATATGCTCATGAAGTTGATGACTGGGAATTGAAGTAGCAGTGTTGGAATCTTCTGAGAAGGTTGCCAAAGTAGATGGTTCAGGAGCAAATATGTTGACAAATGGTTCATCAGGTGGTTGAGTAAATGGATTCACTTCAGATGTGTTATCAGATGCTTCTTCTTGAGAATTGAAGAGTGTTGATCAGTGTGATTGGTATGACTGGATGACGGAGCATTCTGACTAAGAGAGATGGAGATGGAAGGCCCATTTATAGGTTGAGGTTCATCATTAGCAGCAGCATCGTGTTGGGAATATACAGTTACCACTGATAAGCTTGGAAGACACTGCTGAAGATTGCATTGGCAGTGGAAACTCATTACCACTGCTTATTAGATAACTATGTATTCGTGTAGATAAGTATAGAATAGATTCTGTGTATATTCTATAGTATTAGCTTTATACTTATCTTGTACAGGACTCCTTGTTCTATAAAAGGAGATCCTAGGTCATGGTCATAGGTACACGTATAACCCTAGAGAGCTTCAAGGTGTAACCCTAGTGATAATTCAAGATTACTCGTATTATTCATAATAATATTGAAGCTTTGTGTTACATAAACTGTTCTCACTCACAATACATCATATAAACCATCTTCTAAGTATTACTAAGTAAATTCCGCGTGCTTACTAATATCACTCAAAGTATCACTAACACAAGGTGTGTGTTTAGATCCATCAAGTGGTATCAGAGCCAGGTTCTGATACTTTGATTTAGAAGATCCAAAGAAGAAGCTTAACTCACTCACTGAAGTAATGGAGATGGAAAACAACCAGTCAAACTCTTCTGTTCCAAGACTTCCCAAACTCAAGCTTAATGAGTTTGAGATGTGGAGGATCATGATAGAGCAGTACTTTCTCATGACTGACTATGCTTTGTGGGATATTATCTTAACTGGTGATTCCTTCAAGCCTCAACAAAAGACTGAGAAGATAGGAGACAAAGAAGTTGTAACAGTTTCTTTGCCTACTACATAAGATGAAAGAACTCAAAGGAAGAATGATCTCAAGGCCAGAAGTTCACTGATTATGACTCTTCCAAAAGATCAAATAGTTGCATTCACAAAGTTCAAAACAGCAAAAGAACTTTTTGAAGAGATCTGCTCAGTGTTTGGTGGCAATGATGCTACTAAGAAGAATCAAAAGACATTGTTGAAGCAAAGCTATGAAAATTTCTCTGCTTCAAGCAATGAATCTCTTGACAGCATATTCACCAAACTACAGAAGTTAGTCACTCAATTGACTGTTTTTGGAATTGATGTTGAAAGGGAAGACATCAATTTGAAGTTTCTAAGAAGTTTGCCTGCTGAGTTCCATAAAAATGTCACAGTTTGGGAAAACAAACCTGAACTTGAAACAATGAAGCTCAATGATCTATACAAAGACTTTAAGCTAATTGAGCAAAGGTTAAAGAAGGCAGGGAAGCTAGGATCAAGCTCTAATAGCTTGGCATTGATGTCAACTTCTATTGACACTGATCATAGTGAAGCTGATAGTGATGATGAAGTTGCCACTGCTGGTTCAATTGTTTCCACTGGTAATGCTCTTGTTACCACTGCAGGTTCAAAGAAGAAGGTTGCTGGTTTAAGTGAACCCACTTTTTATGCATTCATCTCTACACAAGTGAATGGCTCTATCTTGACTCATGAAGACATAGAGCAAATTGATGATGATGACTTAGAAGAGATGGACATAAAGTGGCAAATAGCTCTTCTTAGCATGAGAGCTAGGAAGTTCTACAAGAAGACTGGCAAGCCAATTCATATCAATGGAAGTGAGACTGCAGGGTTTGATAAGAAGAAAGTAGAGTGTTTCAACTGTCACAAGTTGGGGCATTTTGCTAGGGAATGCAGAAGACCAAGGAAGCAGGATAACAGATCCACTTGGTACAAGCAAAAGAAGGAGCCAACAGTGGAAGAACCAAAGGCAATGTTGGCAATTGATGGTGTAAGCTATGATTGGAGTTTCATGGCTGATGTTGATGAAGAGCAACCTACTGAAGCTGGTTTCATTGCTACAGAACATGCTCTTATGGCTTTCTCTGACTCTGAGGTACAAAACTTTGAAAGTTGTTCCAAAACATGTAGGGCAGTGAGCAACCAATGGAATTGAAGGAACTTTGTACAAAATTGGCAACACTGGTTGGATCTCTTAAGAAAGAATTGGCAGAAGTCAAGGAGCAGCATGCCAAAGATGTTACTATACTCAAACAAGAGATTCAAGCCTTGCAGGATGAAATACATGGGTTACAGAAGCATAAGAGAACTGCAAAGATGGTGTTATCTTCCTCATCCTCACCCAGTGAAGAGTTCTTTGATGATTTGGGAAATTCTCCCAAACAGGGGAGGAAAACAGATGCTGAAACTAAGGGGAGGAGAATTGATTTCAGGGAAGATGAAATTGAAGATGATTTTGGAGTTCAAGACTTGGCATTTGAGCCAATGAATGAGAATGCAGAGCCACAAGTTTCTCAACAACAGCAGCTTAATACAGATGAACAAGATCAAGAGCAAGTCTTTTCCACTGCTGCAACAACAATTCCCACTGATAGTTATTTTTCCACTGCAGAGCAAATAGTTCCCACTGCTAGTCAAACTGTTTCCACTGCTGAGGAAGATATTGAAAAGAAAAGAAAGGAGAAAGGGAAGAATGTAATGCAGAGTGAAGATCCACCAATAAAGAAGGTAAAGAAAAGTGTTCAAGCTCAAATTGATCATGATGCTGAAGTTGCAAGGAAACTTAGAGAAGATGAAGTTGCAAGAAAGAAGATGCAAGATGAAATAGAGATTGCTGACTTCATGATGGCTCAGAAGATGGACAAGATGGAAACCACTGCTCCATTGGATGTTAATCCGATTTCCACTGTTCCACCTACAATTCTGAGAGAGAAGACTCCAGAATTCACATATGTACCTACAGAAGAAGACATTGTCTTTCTAATTGAAAACAATCCAGTGATCAAGAAGAAAGCAATTGACCTAGTAGCAGATAAAACTTTAACTGAAGACCAAAGAGATGCTCAGTTGAAAGATTTTATCATAATGAAGAACAGACAAGCACTTCAATATGCAATCAATACAGTCAAGAAGGGGCAAAAGAAACCAAGGCAACCAACTAAAGCACAAGTTCTGTCAACTATGAAATCTTATTGTTGTCATGTTGGTAATTGGAGGATGAGTCAATTCAAAGGAATGACCCCTGATCAGATTGAAGGAGCCTATTACAGAGTCAAAAGGCAGGATCTTGATTTTAATCCTATGGATTCAGAAGCAGAAGCAAGAAAATTTCCCAAAAGGAAAATCAAGCATAGTGAGTCAGAAACTGTAAAGAAGACAAGATTTGCTGAGACTACAAAGGTTCAATCTAAAAAGTTCACTGAAGAACAATTGGCTGATATGATATTGATTGAAGAAGAAGACTTCTATCTTGACCCACTGCAAGTCAGACATCCTATTGTTGATTGGGAAGTTTACACTGCTAGCAACTTTGCTCCATGTTGGAAAATCACAAGGCTAGGAGGTGAAACTTCATCTTTCATTCAGTTTGCAGAACTCATCAAAGCATGTGATAGAGATGATCTTGATACACTGTGGAGATTAGTTCAAGAAAGGTTTGATGCTGACAGGCTTAAAGATAGGAAAGAAATGCAGTTATGGGTGGAATTAAGAAGGCTCTATGAACCAAATGAGAAAGACAAATATTGGAAGTTTGAATCCTCATGTCCAGGTACTACATGGAACTACTATGACTCATGTGAAGTTCATTATGTTTCTACAAAGGGTGGAGTAGATGCTTTTATGTTTGCTGAAAAAGAATACCCACTCAGAGAAGCAACTCTCACAGTGATGTTAGCTTCAAATCTAAGAAGTCATGAAAATCCTGAAAAAGTTAGAGCACTGATTCATAGGATTCAAGCACAATGTGTTAGAGCTGGTGAAGAATTGGATAGAAAGAAGTGAAGTGTTTGGAAGAATTCCCAAATCCTAAGACTTTATGAAGATTGAAGAAACTTATTGATTTGCAGAGAAATCATAAGTTTAGGGGAGGATTGTTGGGAATATACAGTTACCACTGATAAGCTTGGAAGACACTGTTGAAGATTGCATTGGCAGTGGAAACTCATTACCACTCCTAGTATACTTAGTTACCACTGCTTATTAGATAACTATGTATTCGTGTAGATAAGTATAGAATAGATTCTGTGTATATTCTATAGTATTAGCTTTATACTTATCTTGTACAGGACTCCTTGTTCTATAAAAGGAGATCCTAGGTCATGGTCATAGGTACACGTATAACCCTAGAGAGCTTCAAGGTGTAACCCTAGTGATAATTCAAGATCACTCGTATTATTCATAA
Source organism: Artemisia annua (assembly GCA_014162995.1). NCBI lineage: Eukaryota > Viridiplantae > Streptophyta > Magnoliopsida > Asterales > Asteraceae > Artemisia > Artemisia annua. The sequence goes on along the minus strand of LBNU01004027.1, from coordinate 28,343 downwards.
TAATATTGAAGCTTTGTGTTACATAAACTGTTCTCACTCACAATACATCATATAAACCATCTTCTAAGTATTACTAAGTAAATTCCGCGTGCTTACTAATATCACTCAAAGTATCACTAATACAAGGTGTGTGTTTAGATCCATCACATCGGGATCTATGACTTGTTGTTCTGGTTCGACTCTCTGTTGGGGCTCAAAGTACTCATCATACATTGGATCAAACAGCTTCTTCAAATCCTCACTAGAAGGTGGTACAGAAGGAGCATCAGTGGTTGAGGATTGTACAAGTCCTGAACTAATAGGTCCAGGAGTCCAAAGATTAGATGCGGGTCCTGAACTGGAGTATTCAGGAACCGTTTGCTCGGTCAGCTCATCAAACGTGACATGGATAGTTTCCATGATTTGTCGGGTTCTTTTGTTGTAGATTCGATAACCCTTCTTGTTTGGTGCATAGCCAACAAAAATTCCAATATCAGCTTTTGCCTTGAGCTTTCCCAAATCTTCGCTATCGTTGGTTGGGTAACATAATGCACCAAAAACTCGAAGGAAGGAGAGATCGGGTTTTCTTTCATGCACCAGCTCATAAGGAGTTTTGCAGTGGAGAGAATGTATTAGTGATCTATTCTGAGTGTAACAAGCAGTCGCAATTGCCTCTCCCCAGAGGAACATAGGAGCTTTGGAGAAGATCAACATAGTACGTGCTGCCTCTACAAGTGTGCGGTTTCGTCTTTCAACGACTCCATTCTGCTGAGGTGTACGTGGTATACTCCTTTGATGAGTAATTCATAGATCTTCATAGAACTGAGTAAGTTGCTGATTGACAAACTCCGTTCCATTATCTGTGCGGACAAATCTTACAACTTTATTGAGTCCAACTTGCAACTGCTTGATTAGTTTGATGATGATTTCAGGTGTTTCATCCTTGGATATGAGGAATTTGTCCCATGTGAAACGAGAGTAGTCATCAACGATCACTAACACATATCTCTTTCGAAATATGTTTTGCATTCTCATGGGACCACAAAGGTCCATGTGTAGGGTATGAAGAACATCCATAATGGTGTTGATGGTTTTGGGTTTGTGAGTATGCTTCTTGCTTTTACCAAGTTGACAAGCGGAGCACATATGATCTTTTTCATACTTCAGCCTGGGCATGCCTCGAACAAGATCTTTACGAGTAAGTTCATTGATGGTACCAAAGTTCAAATGGTTCAAACGACGATGCCACAACCATGATTTGTTCTTAGAAGCTTTAGATAGTAGACAGATTGGAGATGATTGCATCATATCTTCAATGGATATAGTGTAGAGGTTTGAGCCACGTCTCCCTTTCAAGAGATCCACACCATCCAATCTTCTAACATAACAAGTGTGTTTTCTGAAGGCAACTTCAAGATCTGAATCACAAAATTGACCAACGGAGAACAAATTGTGCCCAAGCCCTTCTACATAATATACTCTTGAAATCACGCTTTTTCCAACCACATAATCTCCATAACCCATTATTGCACCAAAATGATCGTTCCCGAATCTAACAGTCCCGATAAACTTTTTCACGAAATTTTTGAGCCGCGAGCGATCCCCCGTTGTAACACCCCCAAAATTATCGCAGCGGAAGATTGTGTCACTGGGGTATTACTTCATGGATTACAGTACAAGTTACAGAAAACGACTCTAAATGAGACGTTTTGAAATAAATTATCATTCGATTAAAATATCAGAGTTTATAAAGAGGTCCCACAAGTTTACAATATGTACAACATAAAAGTTGCAAAGTTTTTCGAATGATAACATATGCATTGTCTTCAAAATGTTTTTCCGTGCGCCTTCACATGCCAGCTAATTCCTTTCGAACCTGAGATAAACATGCTAAAAAGTCAACACAATGGTTGAGTGAATTCATAGGTTTATAGCAAAGCAGTTGATCACAAGATTGCAAGTCTAATAGACAGTGGGTTACGTTGTTATACACCCATAATTCAAAAATAGTATTTTATTGCATCTAAGCTCATGGCACGCAAACTGACGGTATATATCAACAATGATATATAGGAAAATAATGGCCCCCGTGTAGGTACTTGCCATATACCTAGAGTTACAAATATAGTGTGTTTGGTTACTTACCCAGCTAACACAAACAGGGACTCGTCAATCCCGATAGGCCTATCTACTATATCAGCGTTCACTTGCACCAACAAGTGATTAATGGTCCATGATGTGAGGGACTTTTGGCATAAACAACTTAGACACAAGCAATAATATATTCAGTTCAGAGCACAGTTTTCAAACAATTGTGATCATAATAAAAGTAGTAGCATGTATCTCCCCCAAGTAGTTTATAAAATAGTTAAACAATAGAAAGTGGGGCTATGAACTCACCGTAGTAATCAGTAGTAGTTTAATACAGCAGATAGTGTATGACAAGACCACGATCTTTAACGATAACCTACGAGAGTATAGTGATCGCGTCTTAGTATAATGTACAATATGAGTGTACAAGTATATGTAAAGTCATTGACTTGATTAAGATGTTGTACATATGTCTTAAGTTGTGTAAAGGAGTGAAGTATCCTTAAAATGTGGTTTGGCTAAGTGTGATGTCGAAATGGTTTAAATTATATGTCGTGAAATGGTTTAGCGTAACACTTGTCAAGTGTGAATGTTACTAATTTAATAGTCAAGTGTGTGTTGTGATATAAATGATAACAACTTCTTATAATATTGTCGGCTAAAGAGTTCAAAACAGTTTTTAGATATCATATTAGTTATTTTAATTTTGCGGATCAAGTGTAAGTTGTAACTTTGTGGTAATGATATATGTGATAAGGTCAATTTTTATAAGTTGTCGATGTCAAGAAAATGAGTCAATTAAATGATCAAGTCTCAATAATAAGTTTCGGGTCATCAAATCCCAAACTAGTCATGCGGCTAGATACACAACCTCGAAACACCCAAGACTAAGCCAACTCAAGAGGTCAAAAGGCCACCAAAAGTCTTTAGCTATGGCTGCTTTTCAGTCTTAACCAGGTCCAGTTAGCTTTTGCAGTTTCTAGCCTTTGTCTTTCACTTTCAGGCTAAACTGTCCGCGTTATCTTTTGTAAAACATCTTTCTGAACAACTTTCGTGTTTGACACTTTCGACAATTCGGACCAGAAAAGGGTCAAAACCGTGATTTTTAGATCAGATCAGAGACTAGTTGTTCCAGCAGTAATATCCTTCTATTAATCTTTTCTTAGCTATAACTTTTTAACCAAAACCTCATTTAAGTGATTCAAAAGCATAAGTTGTAGTTTTTACTTCCTCTATCGGCTTCTTAAAGTCATTCAAATTCATGGTTCATGATTTCATGTCAAAGCTTAACAAGATTACTAGTTATACACTAGTTGCACCAAAAAGGTTTCTAACAAGTTAACTTATGTTTTTCTTTATATGTACAACATCATACCATGTCACAATACATATGAAATTGTACAACATGTGGTTTACATAAAAATGAATGAGAAGCTTGAAAACTAAACAAGGTCTTACAACTTCTTTGGATGGAAAACACTAAGTACCCAGGAACACTACCGTAAGCCATCTATCTTCAACAAGTCTCCCCAATCTTCAACCCAAGTTGTTATAGCCTTAAGGGAACCTTGTACTAGTCCTTTTACTTCAGCCTTTGGTCTTTTGTAAGTTTTGTTACAAGCTTGAGATCACGAAAGTGATACTTGTGCCTTGTAGAAATCACCTACGTCTTTATCTTTGTAATATAACTTGTAACTTGATTTAAAATAGATGATGTTGATGGTGCTATTATATTGTACGGATGGAAAGGGAGAACAAGAGGGAATTTACTTGCTTTCTTTGTGTTTTTCTTTTTCTTTATTAAAGCTAGGATAAGTTTAAATCCTGATGTGTTAAATCCTTAGAGCTAGTGTAATGTTTTGAGGCCATGTGGCCTTGTGTCATGTATGAAACGCCCACCTCATTCAGGTGGGGAGGAGCTTGGTTGCTAGCTTATGAGGTTTCTTCAAGGTGAAGCAAGGCTTCTACGGGGTATAGTTTGGTCCTGTTAATTACTAATGTTAAGCCCTTAAATCTCAAGACTTAAAACCGGGTAGCATAAGAGTATAATACTTATGAAAATGTCTAAACTCATCAATATACTCCAATTAGGTATATTAGAGGTGTGATAAGTTTAACGGAGTGCGTATACGTTGTTAAAACCTAATAACGTAGGTTTGAGCACGCGAATTACGTAAAGAGTAAAATGTCTACGTAAAATGACAAAATGGCAATAGTTCATATAAGATATGAATATTTGTGATAATTGAGTATTTTGAACACATAGACTTATCCTAGTCTTGTGTTGGTCGCGAGAAAAGTTTACATGATTTAACTTTTGTAATTACTTATAAAGTAATTTTATTAAATAATAAAAGTAATATTATTTAACATTTAATAGTTAAATATAGACAGAGATGAACAAAAATGTTCAGAGTGTAATGATTCGAAGGAGAGTAAATTAGTTCACTTGAGAAGTTACCGGTTAACTACCGATTAAAGGATGTGCTTTTACGTTACGGTAAAAGTCAAATAGTCAAAATTTAAAGTCAAAGGGCAAAATAGTCATTTTGCCTTATGAAAATTTACGGGTTGCTACACCCGTCATATGTTTTGAGCAGCCTGAGTCCAAATACCACAGGGCGATTTGTACGACCTGCATTTGGAACCAAACAGATATGGATAACGGAAAAACTTGGATCCCCAACCAGAAGTGGGGTCCGATTGGTTAGCACAGACATTGTAAATTGCAACAGAGGAGGAAGAATTACTAGCATCCTTAGTCATAACATGGTATGCAGGGGGACTAGACTTATGGTTAGCGCATTGGGTTCCTATGGGAAAGGTTCTATCAGTCTTCTTCCAAATCCTAATGTTGTAGAACTTAGGATTAGACTGCTTAGCACAGGGGCGTAGACTTCCTATTGATATTATTCTTCCAGTGGGTCTCCAATGATAACCAATATTAGTAAAATTCCTTCCTGTTGCTTTCCAAACATGTTTTACACGATTATAATAAACAACACGACAACCAGGGGATACTTTAGAAGCCTTCAAACATGTCTTAACACACACATCTGATTACCAGAATTTAAAGAGTTATTACAGATCTCACAAATGGTTTTGGAATTCGAATTAATTACAGTACGCCTAGAGCTAATACTAGAATCAACACGATTCACAACATTCAGATCAGTCTTATTGTTCCTAAGGTGGTCTTCTACTTTCTTTCCTTGAGCACTTTTAGCTGGCGAAGTCCTATCATTCCTTGTATTGCAACTAGGCTTTGACCTGCTAGCATTAGTGACAACTTTTACTCCTGTAAAATTAATGATGGGAACATTAGAACGAGAAACTACTGTTTGATTTCTGGTATAAGATGTGTTATGTTCTGGTGATGTTATGGGCACTTTAAAGGTGACATGCTTGTTCTTAACCTTAGAGGAAAAATCATCAGTCTTATCACGCATGCAAACAGCTTTAGGACATGTACCAATGGCATAATCTAAGAGCTTATATGATCTGTTGGTGAGATAATACACATCACGAATGCCAATGTCCATAGGTCTCACCATTCTAACCTCTTCAATGGTCTCGCAAAG
>LBNU01004024.1:0-14762 GCA_014162995.1 Artemisia annua | reverse complement strand
GTGGATTGAGTCATGAGAAACAAGTTGTTCTTGGAAGATTCTGTTGGGAGAACCTCCCTGAACGTGAAGATATCTGCGACGATCTTTCGTAATCTGCTACGGCTCCGTCTGACTTAGCGACTTCAAATTTCGCGGACGAAATTTTCTTTTAGAGGGGAAGAAGTTGTAATACCTAAAATTTAGAGCTTTGCAAAATTACCAAATTGCCCCTATAATTTTAAAATTTTGTAAAAACTATAATTAAATAACAAATAATTCCTAAACTCTTATAAATATACAAACTATGATCAATAATAATTTTAATAGGACAATTGAATTATGAAAGCCCACCTAAAATTTATTTAGGCCACGCCTAAAATAATTTGAAGTCCAAAATTGTTTTAATAATTGTACAAAATTTAGAAATAAAATAGATAAGAATCAAATAAATAAGGAAACTTAGAATTCTGATTTTTGGCCTCCTATAATCCCAAAAACTCGGCCATAATTGATTCCCTAAATCTCCTACATTATCTCCAATATCCGTATTATATTTTTACACCAAAACTAAACCCTAAAAAGCCTAAAAATCACAAGCGACGCCTCAATAATTTTATGGAGCTCTTGAGTATTTTTCTAAGGTTCCATATATTTTAAGAGACATGGGAAAAATAGTGGTTCGATTTGTTGAAAGCTGGTTCGATGGTTGGTGATTTACATGCTCGATATAGTTGTAACCGAAAGATCAAAAATCCCACAACCTATTCTGGTCGATCCAAACCACATCTGGTATTTTTCTAATACTCTTTATATCCTATATCATCTGTATAAAATGATGGATTCGACCCATGCATGATTAAAAGGTCATACGAAAATTATTTTGATATAAACCCTAATATTGGGCTAAAATAAAAAGGGGCTGTATACGAATTTTATTTGGCTAATCTATATTTTTAGAACATGTTATTTTCATCCTAGAACACTATAAAAATGTGCTATAAATTATTGGAGGCTTATACGAATCATTTTGAATTAGTATTGTTTTTACCGATTGGATTAAAAAGCAAATGAGACATATACGAATTTTCTGAGGCATGACCATATTTTTAGAACATGTTATATTGATTATAGAATCTGGGAAAAATATGCTACGGATTATTAGAAGCTTTTATGTATTATTTGATTTTATTTTATTGTTACCGATTAAATAAAAAGAAAGAAAAGAAAAAGGAAAAATATGAACGAGACTAGGGTTTGGAATTCTGGATGTTTTGTGATGTTAATTAATGCTATATGATCATGTAATAATTGCTAAATGATTGGGAGGAAATTTGGTTAGGGTTTGTGGAATAATAATTAAAACCGATGATGATTTTGTAAATAGAAGGGTATGTTTTGTAAATTCTGAAACATGAGGGGCTGTTCTGAAAATCATAAAAGATCAGTAGGAAATTGTATAAAATAAGTATAAGGGTTAAATGGGTAAGTTTCATAATTAAAAGGTTTAATTTGTGAAATATATATAATTACATATAATTAATTGTAAATAATAATATTTGAGGGGTGTAAACTGTAATTCTGGGAACTTGAGATCAATTCTGGTCTAAATAAGTATTCAAAGGTGTAATGTGAAAATATGATGATTTATGAGGGCCTTATGGTAAATTTAATAAGTAATTAATTGTTTTTGATAAATTATATAATAAAAGGGCTAGTTTTGTAATTACGTGAAACTAAGGGTGTAAATGGTAATTTCTGTAACATGAAGGTAATTCTGGACCTAAAATTTATTTAAAGGTATCAAGAGTATTTTTGATAATTAAAGAGGGTTTATTTGTAATTTTCATAATTAAAAGGTATAATATGTAATTATTGTAAATTGAGGGGCTAAATATGTAAATTGTAAGTGAAGGGTTGTATTTTGTAATTTGAATATTAAAAAGGACTAAAGTGTAATTTAATGATATTTGATGGGCTTGCATGATTATTTGATGAATTATAAGGTTTATATGTTAAGTATATGTTTTAAAGGGCTAAAGAGTAAATATTATAACTTGAGGGACTAAAATGGTAAATATGGCAAATTAAGCATTGTATGATCTGAATAAATGGTTAAGGGCTGTTCTTGTAAATTTTGGATAAATGAAGGGCTTATTTGATAATTATATTAATTTATGGTTTAATTATGGAAATATGTTTAATTAAGGGTTTAATATGTAACTTTTGTAACTGGAGGGGTGTAAAGTGTAAATCTGATATCTGAGACTGGTATGACTTATGTCTAAGTGTTAAAATGTGATATATTTCATTTGTGACCTTTGAATTGAGTAATTGACACTTTAAACCCTAAACTATGCTAAAGTTTCAAAAGAAACCCTAATCTTGGGAAATAAGCATAAAACCATATCTGTGAATTCTGAGAAGCTAATAACTTGGCAAAATGATCAAAGTAACTTTAATGAAAATGTCTGTAAATGGAAACTTGCCAATTAAGGAAATCTTACTATTTATGGAAACCTGCTACTTTTGGAAAGTATTAATTTTGGAAACTTCTGAAATTGGAAACCTTCTAAAAATAGAAACTTACTAATTCTGGAAATCTAATAAGATAGGAAGTCATGCTAAATCTGGAAAGTTACTAAAAATAGAAATCTGCTAAATATGGAAAGATAACTCAAAAAGAAGCAATCTGATTTAAAATGAATAAATGAATAATTCTCGACTTCTAATCCGTCTAGGTCCAGTGAAGAATGAGGAGTTCCTATTTATGTCTGACGCTTTTGTGTCCGCTTTGTCTACTGGTTGAGGTACAGATATTCTGACCTTTCAGTAAGGTTTCTCATGACTCATGATCCGTCTTCCCCACTCCACTCTGATTTCTGATCTTGGTTCCTCTGATATCTCTGGTTCATTGATATTACATTTGTATGATAACTTTTGAAAATATAACCGGATGGCATGGGACAACTGTATGGATATGATTTCTGTTAATATGATATTAGACTTGTTTTAAATGGAAATTTAAATAACTCTTGCTAAAAATATTTTAAAGAACTACCTTTATGATAAATATGATTTTAAATGAAATGGAAGACTTCTAAATCTGTTTTTCTTATTAAACTTTCATACTTGTAAACTCTGAACCATTGGTATGAACCATTGTTACCTTTCTGTTTCTTTTGCTTAGGATTCCCTATGCCATTGCTATGATCCCTTACTGTTTGAACTTGTTTCCTGAATCATTGGTTATTTTCTGAATCACTTACTATCTGAAATTGCTATCTGAACCTTTGACATTGTATTTATGAAACATGGACCTCTGATATTAAACTTCTGATATATAAACCTTTTGATATTGAACTTCTGATTTATGAACCTCTGGCTTATGAACCTTTTTAAAAGATAAACTTCTGATTTATAAACCTTTTCAAAAGATAAACTTCTGATTTATAAACCCTTTAAAGGATGAACTTCTGACTTGTGAACCTTTCTAAAATTGAATCTCTGATTTATGAAACTACTAATCTGACTAAATCTGACATCTGTATATCTGATACGATCTGTAAAAAAATCTGGACATCTGTTTAATCTGGATAATTAATTCTGATATGTAATCTGAACTGTTAAAATTAGACATTGACCATTCAGTATGAAACCCGGGCTATCACTAGGCATGGGGGTTCCATGTCCGTGTCATTGATGCACCAGTGACATGACTCATGTGTGGGTGAGTGATTTCTCACACCGTCCCTTTGATTATGGTCTGCATGTGAATGGGTAAGGGGCGAATGGATGCATCCTAGGTCTGTTATCTGATATCTGTTATCTGTTATTATCTGTTATCTGGTGAATGTGGCTGTGTGTGCAATACACGTCCTTCACAACCCATTGAGGTCACCCCTCTGTTTATATCTGATATTCTGAGGCCTCCCCTCTGGATTGCATATGAGGCGATTATCTGTTATTATCTGATCTGTTCTGGGCACGTGGTTGAAATACTGAATACTTTGTCTGCACCTTAACTTAGATTTAAACTTAAACTGGTAACGTAACACTTAATCTTTTCTTATTAATATTTATTTCACCTTATTGTCATTATTTCTTATGCTATGACCATTCTGATACTCATCCAATGCAACATATTCGGTCTCTTTTCTTCTGTTTCATATTACCCTTTTGTTATATCTGTTCACTGGGCTTTTTAAGCTCAGCCGCGTTTTCTTTTCCCCGCGGCAGGTTTTAGAAGGAAGCTGGGTTATGGGTGAAGAGTGCAAATAGGAGTTTTAGTGAGGACTTTGCTTTCATGACTTCTTAGTGGTTTTTGACGAAGACTCTTGATTAGTCATTTGTACCCTATACTGATATTGTATTTCTTTTCCATAGAACCTTTTGTAACCTTTTATAACCTTTGTATTCATTTGTATTATATAAGTTAATGCTTGTGTTTGTTCTGATTGACACCATGAATGTGACACTTTAGCCCTTGTCGGGTTGGGGTGTTACAATTATGGTATCAGAGCCCAGGCTGCGACTTGTAGTACATTAAACCTTGACCTGTGAAGTCTGGACCATTAAGTTTCCGCTGTAGGCACCCGTAAGACAATCTCTGAGAATTACCGGTGAGGAATGGGTAGACTAGGATATCTAGTAGTAGCACTGCTTCCGCGGTACTATGATTCGTGCTTTTGCCTTTCGTTGTGCCTTACGAGAATTTCTATTTCTGTGGTTAAAAAGTTTTGCAACCTAAGTTTAGCAACCAAGTAAGTTGGAATACTTTGAGAATGACATTGAAACCTTACACCATTCAAGTTCACTTTGATTCTGATCCTCAGATTCCATTTTTGACTGACAAACATTCTGATATCTTACCAACCTTTCCTAAGGTCATTCAACCATGATGTGTTTGACACCTTCTGTAAATTCCTTATTTATGATGGGTATAAAATGTATCATCTGATACTATCTGACTTTGCAGAATTCTTTACTATCAGAACCCTGTTGATTGTTAATTATTAATACAGGAAAAATTTGTTTTCCTCACTCTGAATGATGAACTCCGTTTACCAATCAGTTTCTTTAAAAGAATACAATGATATGGATTTGTTAACTGAGCATGATGATGCTAACAACTAACATTTCATACATCTCACTTTTAACGACCCTACGATGTTTGTATTATCATTGAGTTATACCCCGCCTATCACTTGTGTTCAAAACCAAACAAGATTCCCACACCTTGAACTGTTCTCTCATCCCTTTTAACATTTTGATGTATCTTGTACCGGACTCTGATATATGAACCATCCGTCTGGTTTGATGACTACATTCGTTCTATAAATCCATTTACTTTTGATAAATCTGATTTTGAAGTCTTTTGATTATGGATTGGCTGACTCCCCATAAGCTACCATAGACTACCGTACCGGTATGTGACCTTTAACAATCTGCTTCGCCCTACTTCTGTTATAATGTTTCTGAACCACGTAAGTCTGTCGAGATTGATATTGCTATACAAGATCCCAATCTCTGTTGATTTTCAAATTTCTCCTGACACCGAATAGAGTCCACCCTTGAAAAGCTCTGGCACTGGAAGTACCTTGTGGTACAAATTTTTCGATGTTCTCTGATGAACCTTTTTGTACTCCCTCCTGTTGAGAAATAGAGTTGGAACTGAACTGATCCCATTTGAAGAAGCCTTAGAGCTGAGAGATGGAATGAGTTGACGGATTATGATGTTACTCACCCTAATAATTATTTTGGAACGATCCGGCTGATTTATGAAGAAGAGTGAAAGAAGTATATGACGGTGTATCGACTATCATGAACCTAATCAAATCACTATCCGAAATCTTTATTTCTTTCCACGTATGAATAATTGATTTGTTCTAACCTTGAAAACTCAGTATCTAATTCCGTTTGATGGGCTGATGGAGCAGCCACAGGAACTTCTGAGAAATGGATGAAATAACCGAGAATAACCTCCGTAAAGTATTTTAATTGTTGCGAAGAAGGAAGGTGATGTTAAGCGGATGGAAATGTTTCCCTTAAATGATTTCTGAACCTACCTTTGTACTCATTATTATGAACCCTTATGATGCCAATTGTATTGGCTAAATTGTCAACTATCCTTATGCACCAATGAGATTTATGTTTCTCGAATGTTTGGACGAATGGTCATTGTATGACTTATTAGTACATTCAGAGACGAGGAAGAACATGAAAATCAATTGCACAAGTTGTTAGGAGTCTGACAATCAGTTGTGTATTCTGGAAGTTTGATGTATGTTGAGGCAACGGTGCCCTTAATTGAGAGAATTTCTATTAATTCCGACAGCAGATTAAAAGAAGCTGGAATCTTCTGAAACATGTAGACATTTTGAAGATGCTTACAAATTGGGTTGCGGTTAATAAATTTCGTGAACAGAGAGGAACATCTTAGTCTGGTTGAGAACGGAGTTTGAGAAAAGCTGAAATAGAAATATGCTTCCGTACTTGCAAGTGGTACCTGACTAGAAACGTTTCTAGGAGAGATTCGGTCATGAATATGCACATCGCAGGAAGATGATTGTTTATGCATCAAGTCAACTGCAAACGTATGGGAAGATTGTTTACTGCAGCAACAGTAGTTACCCCGAAGAGTGGAAAACAACCCCTACATGACAGAAGTATTGGCGGACAGAGAACATGACCTAGTCAAGACGGCGGACCTGGAGCTGATGAAGACGTACAATCCCACTTCCCTATTCGTATGGTTGTACCAAGATGAATTGAGAGCGGAAGCGGACTGGATGATAAAGGAATTCAAGATCGTGCCAGAAGTTCACATTACTCCATCACATTCCAAGAGGAACTGCAGAAGGATTGTTGGACCAGACTCAAGCTCATGATTTTGAACACTCCCAGGTGGATAGATAAATGAAGATAGATGAACCGGGCTTGGAGAGATTGAGATCGTATATTTTGAATGGGCAGATTATCGAAGTGAACCTCTATGTTTGGATGGACTGATTCGGTGAAGGAAGAAGTTGCGATGAATTCTCATTTCCGTTGACCCACTTAAGTTTCGTTATCTGGTTATAAAATCTTGTATAGACTTCAACTCTTTAGAAACATCTCCGTTCCGTGTTCACTCTGCGTTTTCTGATATTGGCCTCGTTTTGAGAATTCTGACAAATTGTGAAGACCTATGTTCTTGAACGCAGTACATTACTTCTGTTAGAAATTCTGGGATTTACATTACTCTTTTGAGCGATCTGTTTTCTTCTAAGCTATGATATCTGATTCTGTTAATCTCTGGACTGTAGAAGTACTAGTGGACTAAGAATAGGTTGTCTGTTCACGACTCGAGATAAAGTATGATCATCATGAGGGCATAATTATGTGGTGCTCGTATTATGACGCCTGATCAACGTGATAATACTTACACCATATAATGTGCACTTATTGTGGTCATAGGATATCCGAGGAGTGCCTTTGAAACCCTGAAAGTTCTGATATCTTATCCGAATTATCCACGAATAGTGAAACTCTGGACCTTTCTGCCTATATGACGGTTGTTTTCCGTTCATTAGAGATCTGAACAAGTTGAACTCTCGAGTTACATTCTGCCGATATCTGTACATCTGTTACAAATCTTAAGCTCCATTATAGAACTCTCTACTGTCTGAATATCGTCATTTAATCTGATTTCTGTCTACTTTCAATATGCATTTCTGATAAGATTCACCTAGCGTCATCTGTTATATGTTGCATTGGTTTGACTCGATTCACTTTGATTCGTTTTGTTTTGAGGGATCCTAAACCTTTTATCTGGACTGAGTCATGAGAAACTAGTTGTCATTGGAAGATTCGGTTGGGAGAACCTCCCTGAACGTGAAGATATCTGCGACGATCTTTTGTAATCTGCTACGGTTCCGTCTGACCTTGCGACTTCAATTTCGCGGACGAAATTTCTTTTCAGAGGGGAAGAAGTTGTAATACCAAAAATTTCAATCTTGGTAAAATTACGAAAATGCCCCTATAATTTTAAAAATTAAATAAAGCTACAATAAATTATAATAAAATTCCTAAAACACCACAAATGTATAAAATATGGATCCTAATAATTTTAATAAGTCAAAATTAAATTCTAAAGCCCAAAATAAATAAATAGGCCACGCCTATTATTTTTACTGGACCAAATAATTATAAGTTATGTACAATTATTAAAGAAACAAAAGGATAAACACAACACAAATATGGAAATTATAAATTTGTGATTTGGCATCTTTATTTATCCCAAAATTTCGGCCCTCATACCCCCAATATCTCTATATGAAACGCCATATTTCCTCCATTCCATAATTTCATTAAAACCGACTAAAAATAAAATCCTAAAAATCCTCTCAAAATTCCATTCGACTCCATACCATTTTTCTGGAGGTTCTACAAAATTTTCGTGGCTTCTACAAGGCTTAAACAACATCAGAAAAATAGTGTTTCGATTTTTGGAGGCTTGTATTCTTGTGTGTCGAATTTTGTTCAAAAACGAGGTATAAATCCATTCTGAATCATTCGACCTTTCATAATTTCGTTTTCCATTTTTCCTGAGTTCCTTACATCATATATGATCTGTGAAAAATCATTACAAGGTCGTGGGATCAGTCGTGTGCTCGTGGGGATTTTCTTGGTGTCGTGGTGTTCATTTGAGGACCAAATTCGTTACGCCCTTTCTACACATCCAATATTCGGTCTGGTATTTTTCCCATGGTTCTTACATCATATAAGTCTCAAATAAAATGATAAACACGAATCATGCATGATCTATAATTTATTTGTGAATTAAACTTTAAAAAAAAAGTGACAAAACTCTAAATAATTCGATACTAATTTTCTGGGCATGAACATTATTTTTCGTGGACTCTATATAATATATAAGAACTCAGAAAAATACTAATTAAAATTTTTGAGGCTTGGATCATGTTTGTGGAATTATTTTCTATTCGCTAAATTAAAAAGAAAAGAAATAAAAAGGAGCTCTAAACTATTCGACCTAGGGTTAGGGTTTTGGGCATGAAATCTGGTCATTTAATGTGGTTTAAGGTTGTTGAGAATGATGGTGTAATGATTGGGAATTAATTTTAGGGTTTGTGGTATTTCTAGTATTTAACGATTTGAATAAATAAGTACAAGGGCTGTTTTGTAATTTTCTGAAACTTGTGGACTGAATTTGAAACTTTTTAAATCTGTTAGAAATTGGGTAAAAATAGTTCATGGGTTGTTTGGATGTTTTTCATAATTAAAATGACTTAATATGTAATTATTAATTAATTATTATGTGAAATTAAAATAAATGATAAAGGAAGGACTAAAAATGTAAATTCTGGAAACTTGAAGCCATTTTGAGTAAATAAAAATGTTAAGAGTGTTTTGTGTAATTTTGAGTATTTATGGGCTTAATGTGTAATTATTAGGAAATTATGATTTAATTTATAAGTTTTATAAACTTAAGGGACCAATTGTGTAAATTCTGAAATCTGAGGGGCTGATTCGTACTATATGCAAATTCTGATGTGACATTCTGTAATTTGGTAAAATAAGATGCTTGTTTGGTAAATGTGGATATTAGAGGGATTAAATCATGAATCATGTAAATGTAGGGTTTGTTGTGTAAATTATATAACTAGGGGGTATAAACTGTAAATTGTGAAACTAAAGGAACTAAAATGTCATTCTGAATAAAGTGTGTATTTAAATCAGTAACTTAAAGTATTTTCATGTTAGACCTTTGAATTTAATGAATTTACAATGAAAACCCTAAACTATGTAAACTCGTCATAATTAACCTTAAACTTTTTTAACTTGTTGAGATATACCTTATGCCCATAATAATTCTTAAATAAGGACGTAACCTAATCTGTAACATTAATATCTTGCTAAGTATGGAAATCTGTTAATTATAGAAAGTTACTAAATATGGAAAGTTACTAAAACTGGAAAGCCGACTAAAATAAGTAATCTGAATTAAATAAGCTTTTAATAAGTTAGTCATGAATTCGTGTAGATTCGCTGAAGATGGAGTTTTCTTCCGACTTTGATATTTTCTGTTGTGTTTTCATTTGCGGTATAAGGTACAGATATTCTGACCCTTTTCAGTAAGGTTTCTCATGACTCATGATCCGTCTTCCCCACTCCACTCTGATTTCTGATCTTGGTTCCTCTGATATCTCTGGTTCATTGATATTACATTTGTATGATAACTTTTGAAAATATAACCGCATGGCATGGGACAACTGTATGGATATGATTTCTGTTAATATGATATTAGACTTGTTTTAAATGGAAACTTAAATAACTCTTGCTAAAAATATTTTAAAGAACTACCTTTATGATAAATATGATTTTAAATGAAATGGAAGACTTCTAAATCTGTTTTTCTTATTAAACTTTCATACTTGTAAACTCTGAACCATTGGTATGAACCATTGTTACTTTTCTGTTTCTTTTGCTTAGGATTCCCTATACCATTGCTATGATCCCTTACTGTTTGAACTTGTTTTCTGAATCATTGGTTATTTTCTGAATCACTTACTATCTGAAATTGCTATCTGAACCTTTGACATTGTATTTATGAAACATGGACCTCTGATATTAAACTTCCGATATATAAACCTTTTGATATTGAACTTCTGATTTATGAACCTCTGGCTTATGAACCTTTTTAAAAGATAAACTTCTGATTTATAAACCTTTTCAAAAGATAAACTTCTGATTTATAAACCCTTTAAAGGATGAACTTCTGATTTGTGAACCTTTCTAAAATTTGAATCTCTGATTTATGAAACTACTAATCTGAGTAAATCTAACATCTGTATATCTGATACGATCTGTAAAAATCTGGACATCTGTTTAATCTGGATAATTAATTTTGATATGTAATCTGAACTGTTAAAATTAGACATTGACCATTCAGTATGAAACCCGGGCTATCACTAGGCATGGGGGTTCCATGTCCGTGTCATTGATGCACCAGTGACATGACTCATGTGTGGGTGAGTGATTTCTCACACCGTCCCTTTGATTATGGTCTGCATGTGAATGGGTAAGGGGCGAATGGATGCATCCTAGGTCTGTTATCTGATATCTGTTATCTGTTATTATCTGTTATCTGGTGAATGTGGCTGTGTGTGCAATACACGTCCTTCACAACCCATTGAGGTCACCCCTCTGTTTATATCTGATATTCTGAGGCCTCCCCTCTGGATTGCATATGAGGCGATTATCTGTTATTATCTGATCTGTTCTGGGCACGTGGTTGAAATACTGAATACTTTGTCTGCACCTTAACTTAGATTTAAACTTAAACTGGTAACGTAACACTTAATCTTTTCTTATTAATATTTATTTCACCTTATTGTCATTATTTCTTATGCTATGACCATTCTGATACTCATCCAATGCAACATATTCGGTCTCTTTTCTTCTGTTTCATATTACCCTTTTGTTATATCTGTTCACTGGGCTTTTTAAGCTCAGCCGCGTTTTCTTTTCCCCGCGGCAGGTTTTAGAAGGAAGCTAGGTTATGGGTGAAGAGTGCAAATAGGAGTTTTAGAGAAGATTCTGCGTGGTTATATTCCAAGTGGTTTTGATAAGACTTTAGATTATCATTTTGTATTTTAAGATTCTGAGATGTATTCCTTTATCAGGAAAACGTTTGTAACCTTTGGAATTCAATTGTAATACATATGTTGTATGTCTGTATATGCTTTGATATGTCACCATAATGTAGCACTTCTACCCTTGGCGGGTTGGGGTGTTACAGTATGACTTAGCAGTATAGTGTTCTGTTTGTGTTTGTGTTTTGGACTAATCTTTTGCAGGGAAAGTTCAAGTATTAATGATGTTCTTTAGAGCTAATGTACATTCAAAGATTGCACTAAAGTTAAAGAAGAACAGAGATACTTCATTAATCATTCAAAGGATGTTCATTACAAGCTGTTCATTACAAGCTTTCAAAACACAAAAGGAAACATTCACACAACCCTAACACCAATTACATGGGACGTTTTCCCTTGGCCTTGGAGTCTCTCTCCTCTTGTTCTTGGGCATCATTGGCAAGAGCATCTCTCAAGGATTGGGAATCTGGCATGGTTCTGTTTCTTCCCATGGACTGAGTTGCCATATCCCACACTCTTGGACAAACCAAGCCTATCACAACTCCATGTGATTCAGATGGTCCCTCTGCTTGTGAAGATTGAGTGTGAGAAGGAGGAACTGATGCTGATGGTTGTGGAGGAGGAGGAACTGGTGCTTCTGCTTGGGTCTTTGGAGGAGGAACTGGTGCCTCTGGTTGTGAAGGTTCTGCTTGCAAAAACTCCAAATGCTTTCTCAAGGCTTTCACCAAAGCCTTTGGGATTTCTTGAGCCAATGAGGAGGTCATGTGTGGTCCTTGTGGTGGATGAGTTGGTTGTGGTGCTTGTGGTGGATGTGATGGATTTGGTGACTGGTAATCTCTATGAAAAGGAAGGTATTTTGCATTGATGTCATGCTTGAACTTCCGGGCTTGTTCCTTAGTTCTTCTACCACATTTGGGTGGTCGATATGGTGGAAGATATGGTGCAAAGGGTGGATTATTTGACTCTGAGTCTGAAGAGTCTGATGATATGTTGATTCTATCTCTATTATCAGACATTGTGATTGTTTTGGAAAAGATTGGAGATATTGATTAAGTTTTGTGGTGTTTTTGGAAGTGATTAGGGTTTGCTTGGAATATCAATTGGATTTGATCCCCTTTTATTGAGGATCAATTAGGAGTTATGGTAATTAATGAGGAGTTGGTGATTGGTATTCAATTTTTAGTAACTGCCTTTTCTTGAAGATATTTGATTCGATTTTTGACTTTTTGTCCAAGAAAAGTCAAACTACTGCTTGGGTTCATAAGCAGTAGTCAACTCTGCTGCTAGTTATAGGACTCTGCTGCTGGGTGTCTGCTGCTACAAGTTGAAGTTGAAGGACGGTTATGTAACTTCTCCTAAGCAGTTTATAACCTAATTGAATCACCTTTTCTCTACACAATAACCACGAATTGCAGTTTAGAAACCAACCCACTCTCCATTATCATCCAAATTCAAAATCCCCAAATCTCAAGAACCCTAAATCATGGACATCGATCGAACATGGGCCAAAAGTCATAACATTGTGGCAGAACTTGACACAGATGTTATACCCTCTGAATTCACAGAAATGGCAAACTTTCTAAATGCTACATCTCTTAAGTATGCACTAACTGTGAATCCTACCATCTATGCTGCTCACATCAAACAATTTTGGCATACTGCAAAAGTCAAAACTTTGAAGGGGGAACTTTGTGTGAGGGCATATGTTGATGATCAAAAAGTAATCATTTCTGAAGCCTCTATTCGAACAACTTTGCTCTTTGATGATGAAGAAGGAACAAAGTGTCTTGAAAGGAATGAGCTTTTTGATGGTTTGGCTGAACTGGGTTATCAGAAGAAAAACAATAGTTTAAAATTTCAAAAAGGTCTTTTTTCTACTCCTTGGAAATTTTTAGCCCATACTTTATTGCATTGTTTGAGTCCTAAAACAACTGGGTGGAATGAGATTAATGCAACCATAGCATCTGCTATGATTTGTTTAAGCACAGGAGACCCATTTAATTTTTCAAACATGATTTTTGAGGGCATTGTTTTTAGTGTTAAAGAAAAAGGAAAATCTTTGCTTTATCCAAGGTTTATCCAATTGTTTATTAATGATCAAATTGAAACAACCAGATCCCATAGAGCTATTTATAAATCAACAATAATGGGATCTGTGTCTTTTAGTTTTTTGGTCAAGGTTAACAAAGAATTTTCTGGTGAAGTTACACCACTTACTCCTTATATGGTGGAACTTATTGAAAATGCTCAGGGTGAAGGATCAGGAACTCCCACTGATTCCCAACACACACCCACTTTTGAATCACCATCCCCACAACCTTTAAAGACCTACAAACGTAGGAAAGCCTCTAAGAACACTGAGTTACCCCAGACCAGTGTTAGGATGGATATTGTACCAGATGGGGCTGTCACAGGTGATGGAGGTGACATGTTGGTGAGGGCTAACACTACTGCTTCTAGCTTAGCAGCAGAGCAGGATAGTGTTAACATAACTAAGACCCAATCCAAGGCAACATCTAATGTGAATGATTCTTATGAGTCAAACACAGGTGATGGATTCCCTAGCCAAATGGAAAACATAGGGGGCTCAGTTGATTAAACTAGGTTTGGTACTGAGTTTATGTCCCAAGATTCACCTCTCAGGGAAGGTCACACATCCCGAAGTGAGGAGGACAGAATTGAACAAACTAAATTGATGGCACCCCCTCTTGTACAAAATGTCATTGTCAATGATTCACCTCTCGGACCAGGTAACACAGGTCGAAGTGATGAGGCTAGTATGGAACAAATTAAAGTTTTGATGGATAAATGTACCACTTTGGAAACCAAGTGTCAAAACTTGGAATCCAAAGTACATGCTCTTGAAGGTCTTACAGCTGCTCAGGGTACCATGATCCATACATTGAAGCAACAAATGGAGTCCTTACAACAACAGGTCTCTTCTGCTAACACTGCTGCTGGTTTGGGAGAGGATGCTTCCAAACAGGGGAGGAATGGCACAGGTTCAAGGGAGGAAATCAGGGGGTACTCAAAATGTTGTTGTTGCAAATGATGACTCTGCTGCTCTAAATGTTGTTGTTGCAAATGATGACTCTGCTGCTCTAATCTCTGCTGCTATAGAAGACTCTG
>LBNU01004023.1:144997-164766 GCA_014162995.1 Artemisia annua | reverse complement strand
TTAAATATTTACGGAGTACATCTTATTTAAATTGTATGTAATTTATCTGGTGGACAATAATTTTTGGATGAAAGGAGTAATATACTTATATATGTTTAATAACTAGTCAAAAGTAGAGTCTTTATCATGCACATTCGTGAATCATACACGAGATGAGAAGTGACTGGAAGACCATACATCTATACACCATCTATACTTTAAAAAAAATTATGTTTAATCAATATTTTTGGTATACATACAAATTAATTAGCTTTCACAAAAAGATATATAATAATTCAAAAATCAATTAAATCTGTCTAAGTTATGGACTTTTCTAAAAATATATAACCTAATGATTCATGTTGCATGCATGAGTCTCTTCATGTATTTTATATGTTTCAATAATTTTTCATAGTTTTGTGGGTCTTTCTAAATTAATTAATTTGATGCTATTATTGATATCATATGCTCAAAACAGAAATAATTTTTGTATTTTTGGTCAGGTTATTTGATACCAGCAGGTTGGAAGGTCCTACCAATTCTAAGTACAGTTCATTTGGACCCATTTATCCATTCAAGTCCCCTTGAGTTTGATCCTTGGAGATGGGAGGTAATGTATTATATAACCTTAATGTATATCTATAATCGACAATTATACACACGTATGCTATGTTTAATTAGTATACTCCTCAGCATTCTGTTGTTGATCGTTTAGCTAGCATTAACCAGTCTTAAACCATAGAAACGGCTAAAGATGACCTTGACTAGGTAAAAATCATATTGGTTTGGTTAATGACATTACTCTATGTGTAAGCGCAGAGACAAGATCAAACGGGGAAGAAATTTATACCGTTTGGTGGAGGATCAAGATGTTGTCCTGGTTCTGAATTAGCTCGTGTAGAGGTTGCATTCTTCCTTCATCACCTAGTACAAAATTTCAGGTGATTTTTGCTGCTTATGTTTTTTAAAATTATTTCAATTTGTGTAGTACTGTTAAGTCACTAATTTGAACATTGTTGGTTATATTGCAGATGGACCGTAGAAGATGATGATCAGCCCATTGCATATCCATATGTAGAGTTCAAAAAGGGTTTAGTAATTAAGGTGGACCATTTGGCCCTTTAAATCAAATCAAACTCATTATAATATATGATGGAGATTGAACAAATTTCCTGAAATGATAATGATGCACCAATACTATTCTGCTTTTGTATCCATTAAATGTATCTCTAAGGTAGCATTTTGTTTCTTCTTTTTTTTCCTTATAATTTTTTACATCAATTGTAGTTCATCCATAAAGCAAAGTGTCCTATGACACAAGCATTGTACGTAGACTTTAATAAATAATACGAGTAGTAAATGTTTATTCCCATGTGCAAGTTTTGGATACTGTTTTTAAGAATGATACTAATCTTACCCTGCAAGGCAAACATTAAGTGGGAAACATGATAAATATATAATGTACCAAATGAATAAATTTCGTTAATTTCATTAATAACAATCAAAAATTATTTTACTGAAATATTTTTCACACCCCTAAATCATATGGTCTTAACCACAATGGGACTCCTAACATAATGTTTCCCATCTGACCATTTTAATTGTCCGAAAACATAGTCATTAGCCACACTACCCTTTTTGGACTTCAAAATAACCTTAAAGCTTTTCTCTTCACCAATCTTATTAAACGTCAAGGTCTTCGGCCGAACCACCACTGATACACCTGCCAGCTTAAAGACTTGCGCCATGTAAGTGGCTGGTGAACCTACGTTTTTAACGGTTCTAGTCACGGTGATTGAGCCATTGAGGTTAGGCACAGTGATTGATGGATAGTTGAAGTCTGTAAGACTAATGTTCTTAGTTGGGCATTTATAGGGTGTTTCTGAGAACTTCTCGATTTGAGGCTTGGTGTAGCCAAGTGCACACATTAAGTCAAGGTAATCGGTGGTTTTCAGATCATAAACCAGACCAGGGTCCATGGCTCTGTTTGGTTGTACATGTCCTGCTCCATAGCTGAATGGTGTTGCTTTAAGGTGGGATGCATTTGTCATTGGTTTTACTTCATTGTCCCGTGTTCTTGCTGCATGATGCACGATTACAAGAAAACAAAACTATATAAGTTTCTGAATACAAGATCAATTTACCAAATAATTTTCTCTAAGTGATATAAATGTTTAACTATATAACAGATACCATAACAATAACATCAAGGGGGTAACTTACCGGTGGTCATGATGGCTGATCTAATTGCTGCTGGACTCCAATCCGGATGTAGGGTCTTTAGTAGCCCAACAATACCGGAAACATGAGGACATGACATGGAAGTCCCTGATACACAGTTATATTGAACTCTACGTGTATCAAAATCTTGATTTGTTGGTCCTTGAGATTCGGTATAAGCAGCTATTATACTCACACCGGGTGCCGTTATATCAGGCTGAACAAAATTAAGAAACACAATTATCAGTATAGATTCTAACAACAACCACTTGAAATGTAAAGCCAAATGGCGGATATGCTTATATAACCTTAAGAATCTCTGGGGTGATGGTGTTAGGTCCCTTGGACGAAAAAGCAGCCATGAAAGGTGCTGGCTTTGTGTCCAATTGAGTTGATGGATGTGTGATGTAAGCCATTGGAGTCCTGTTGGAACTTGGAAGTCATAAAGATTGAATTTTTAAGTTTGAAAAGAAACTAGAAAGACTAACAAACTTGCTTCATGTATACATTACTTGGTTGAATTGAGATAACGAAAGACGGCAAGACCATCACTGTAAGTGATGTGTGTAGCGGGAAAGACATGAGGATCGGCAATAATTTCATTTCCAGAAAGATCATTATTTGCAAGAACCATTCCAACAGCCCCAGCCAAAGCCGCTTCCTGGCCTTTGTCAACCCTTGCATTATCTCCGCGAAGACAGACCAAGATTTTCCCCTTTGCTTTTACACGATCCAGCGATCCAGCCTTACAAAGCTGCCTGCATCAGAAATAGGAAAACGCTCAGCCACTAAGCTATATGCAACTTATGCACTGAGATTTTATGTATATTCTTACGCATCTGTGGGGTCTGCATGGGCTGCTTTGGCTTCAAGAGAGCTCATAATTGGAAAGAACTTGTTTCTCGGCAGTGCTTTAAAAGAAAGACTTTCACCCTGAAATCAAGGTTTAATACATATATTCAGGTATAGTAGCTTTCATATATATTGCGGAAAAAATAACTACTAACTAGGGAATTGACCTTGAAACGCATCTTATTGCCTAGAATAGCGTAACTAGGGAATTGCCGGTCCATAGTGCTTGCTCCAACTGTGATTTGCCAAGCTGCAACATTTGATACGGTACCATCTTCAGGTCCAGAATTTCCTGCTGAGCAAACCACAGCTATGCCATGCTTAACAGCATGAAAAGAGCCAATGGCAACACTATCGTTGAAAAATGGAACAGCATCCCCACCAAGAGATACAGATAACACATCAACTCCATCTTGAATGGCCATATCAAATGCTGCTAATATATCTGCATCAAAACACTCGTTTCCATTCACAGGTGGGAAGCAAACTTTATAAGCAGCAACCCTGGCATTTGGCGATCCTCCTTTTGCTGTTCCGTTCCCATATCCAAATACATTGGCATCCGATACAAAGTTACCTCCAGCGGTTGATAAGGTGTGGGACCCGTGGCCTTCATGATCACGTGGCGAATCATAAGTGGAATTTAAATGTCCCACAATAGAAGCATAACCTTTGTTGAAGTATCTTGCTCCCACCAGCTTCCTTCAAATAGGAAAAGAAAGTATGAATAAACATAGTTTTGCTAGATCAGAGATATACTTGAATAAAAATCGTTATGCAGATGTTTTCGTCGGATTGATATTTTGATAGTTCTTAATGTTACATGTAACTTAATGATCTATAATATATGACTACACAAATATCATAAAATTTCCAAAAAATAAAAAAAAAAAAATAAATAAATAAATAAAAATAAAAATAAAAATTATATCAAGATGTGATTGAGCATTTGAGCTTATCCAGTTACTAAATTACGTGACAGACGATTTGAATGTATGATTTCAGGGCATGCCACTGAAAACCCACATATTAAGGATATTTTTCTACTGGTAGGCAGAAAATGAAAATTTAGACATTTCAAGAGTTTGAGGCCAACTTGAAACAGAGCAAGTTACGTCGTGATACTTTTTATGCTTTCTAAGGAAACCTTTTCAGAAATTGAACATATGAGAATAATTACAGGTATAAACTGAGGGTTCATTATTGTGGAAGGAACCTGACCGATTACAGTGGAAGCTAGCATCTGCACCATTTTGACAGACTCCTTTCCACTTTGATGGAATTGGTCCCATTCCTTCATCGCTGAAGCTTTTTGACTCTGGCCAAACACCTGTATGAAATTGAATAACAAGTGTGAGGTTGATGAGTTTAGTACAATTATTATAGATGGCACCATGTATTATGAATTTTGTTAAACATTGACAATGACTGATTACATTAGGCCATTAGAGTACTTCAATGATCTTGTTGGCGTTAGCTTAGATGATATGCTAAATAAGTTGCAAATAATAGCAAACGACACAACTGAGGTTAGCTTGTCCAACGAATAGATCCCGAGGGAGAAACTCTCATTGGTTTCGGTTCAGTCTAATTAAATCCATAATCCATAAGCTTTAAAAACTGAAACCAATATAAAATGCCAGTGCATAAGCCATGTGCAGCCATGATAGTGGCCAACAAATTAGATTTTTGCAGTATAAAAGACCAAGTGCATGTTTAGACAAACTAGATCATATATGTTTGCTATTTCGTTAAACTAATTATTGCTTAGTGACCCCCACAACATAATCAAATACCAATTGACATATGATGAACAAGGTGCCACTTCAAACACCCAAAGGATATATACATATAATATTTCGGAAGTTTTTTGGATGCTCATGTACAACTAAGCCATTTCAGTAACCACATAACGTGATCGAAGTCAACGATCCAAAATGAAAGAAGTTAAAAGAAAGCTTTCTTGGAAGAATATAATTAATAACAAGTGGTCTTTAGTAAGTAAATCCATATCACAATCTTCAACAAAAATGTAGGAGAATTGGTCAGCACTATATAAATAACTAAGTAGAAAATAATAAGAGACTGTAGTTTTGTGTGCATACACTTTGGACCAATTAACATGCATAAACTTTAACAAATATCATAAGCATTAAGATGAACTAGAATATGAATGATCAAATTATAAGCTGACCTGTGTCAAGGTTTCCTATGATAATGTTTTCACCAAATCTTGCCTTCTTCCAGATCGAACCCGAAGGTATTACACCATTATTTTCAAGCCCCATAAAATCCCATGATCTAGTAGTATGCAATTTCCTACCTCTGTTCAAGAACACTGAGGCTACCTTGGGATTCTCTGCATTGCATAATCATTGCATAATTCAAACCATCGACACACTAAAAACAACGACATTGACATCACTATCAAGTATCAAGTATCAACTACTTACTGGCTAACCGGATAGCTTCCTCATCTTCAAGTATGGCAGCAAAACCATTGATATGCCGGGTGTATGAGTAAAAGATAGCATCTTTGGCCTTATCTTTACTGTAGATTCCAGTATATTCAAGCAAAAAAGAGTATTATTATCGAATAATATGCCTAAAAGCTACAAGAAAAAAAACAAAGGACCATTCATATGCACACGTAAACAAAGGCATTACCTTCCCAAACAAGAGCCAAGAAAGTCATAGTGAGTATCCCTTGCGCGATCTAAATCGGTTAGTGAAACTTCAGAACCATGTGAATGAGCTCCAAGGTACACAACGTATGACTACAAGAAAAAATGTGAAATAAATTATCAGTCAATGGTACAAACATAACAAGTATTGCTACATTGATGGTACAAACATAAGGCAATAATATATGGAATTATGGATGCTTACCCTTTTAGCAGCAAATGTGGGTCTATACAACAGTGCAGAAAAAAGAAGAAATGAAAGAAGACAAAGAGGATTAGCACTACTTGCTCTCATTGTTGGTGTAGTAGTGCTTGACCCCTCCTCCTCTGCTATCCTCTTTAATTTCACAGGGAAATATTATGAGCACATGAACATCCCTTTTGCTACAAACATGGTTTCTATTTAAAGACTTCTGTTTCACTTCTGTTGTAGTCCATCTTCAGTGGACTAAAAAAGGGATTGTGATGTACAATAATATTTTAAATGTTAAAAAATGGTTAAAAGATACAGCCTGGTGAGATGTAAGACAACAATGTTCTACTAATACCCGCGCATAATCCGTTTTTAACCTTAACAAAAGCAAATTAGCTTTTTTACATATTGGTTTAGCTAATTGGTCGTATATATCTAGTTATCATTCTTTAATGCGCACATGATTAACAGATAAAAGTCCATGTTATATTGTTATGTCATAATTCAAAAGGCATGTTCCTTTAATGACATATTAATGTCCTACACTATGCACCTCTAATGTGATGTTTGAGATTGCGTTTTTAGAACACATTATGCATATGCAAAACTGTGTTTTCAAAAGATTGTCTTGTCTCAAATGGTTTGCCAAATACCGTTGTCCGGTTATTTGCGTTTTGCAAACGTAAATTCAGATAATCTACACCAAAAAATTTAAACACCCTCTAAATTTATAACACAATTGTTTGCATTTTGAGAGTTTAACACTAAGTATATATCTTATGACAGATTTACGGATCCGCAACTACTAAACCCACATAAGATATGTACAACATAAACTCGATATCTTTGAAGTCTTAACATGCTATAAACACAAAGAGTTGATTTATGTGAGCCATTTTCACCAACAGTTGATATGTGCAAAAAGAGAACCCACAACAAAAGATAACAAAAACAAGTGGTGGTCCATATAACAAGCATTAATAATATGAGTGGAGCAATTTTTTTAAAAGTGCAACAATGAAATCCATACCTTCTTGCACAAATCAATACATGCCAAATATGAGTAAATTTTAAGTTTTCATATAATACTAATAAAATGGTTATATAAGTTTCTGGTGATGAAGATTTAGACCATACAAGTAGTACAATTTTGAAAATGGGAAATGGGTTCACATGGAAGTCAACTAAGATCCAAAAGGCTTATCGTCCAACCCTATCTTACGCAAAATTCGCCACATATGGGCATTAGAAAAGTCAATAATGTAGTCATTGTAAAAATGTCAACGAATTGGGTGTTTGGATTAGTTTGTTATTCGCAATGAATTACGAGGTTTATGAAAGTACATAAAATGTGATAGTGTTATAAAATAGTAAACAAGAACACAAGAATAAAAGAGAAAGAGATGAGTTAATCGAGTTTAATTATTTTGCAAACTCTTATTTTGATACACATCCAAATCGTTCATATCATTTGATTAAAAGAACAAGATTTAAGATTAAAAAAAATATGAATGGACCAAAAGTGTAAATTCACTCAAAACTCACAACAACCACTCCCTCATTATCTGTAGAGGTGGCAAATCTTGCCCATATTGCAATTAATGGGCGTTTTTGGCATTTTTGTACGTTTTTATCTTTTTTTTTTTTTTTTTTTTTTTTTTTTTTTTTTTTTTTTTTTTTTTTTTTTTTTTTTTTTTTTTTTTTTTTTTTTTTACGTATTTATACCTTTACATACGTTTTTGTACGTTTTGAACGTTTTTGTACATTTTTATAGACACTTTGATTGACTTTCAATGGTTTTATGGCTACGATCATTATACCCAACCAACCAAACTAATAATATCCAAAAGAAGATATAAGGTGGTTAAGAGTTAGCTTAATCCCATGGTCCAGCCAGAGCTGGAAGGAACTACCCAGGCACAATCCAAATACATAGATTAGAAGTCCTTAAGTAGTTAAGTATTGGAGAAATATGAGAAAATGAAATAATGTTATCAATGTAAGAGTTATCACTGGAACAATCACAACAAGGTGATAGTTAGGACGACATGGTATACATTGAAGGGGTTAAAGAATGAAAAAGAAAAGTGATAAAACATTTAAAAGAAACGAAAACCATCCATACACTTAGGCAAAAACCGGGTCAATACACCTGCTATCGGTTATCACCAAGATGATACTGGTATTGAAGACAGACATCATGGACCAGTGATGCAATGCCTAACCCTTCTCCAACTACTCGAGTTCCTCTCAAAAGGTTCTTGTTTCATTTCTATCATAGACAAACACGGAATCTAACGACCTCTCACTCCGAGATGTGTTGGTATGAAAGGTGGCAGTCCACTCCAGCCTCCGCTCACTAAAACAAAAGCGCACTTATCAAGTCTAGAGCCATGAGATTCGACGAAAGATCTCTTAGGATACAATTTTCGAATAAATACACTTGTTGATCACCAATAAGAACACAAGCTGTACGAGAGTCTTTCGTAGATCTTAGTAATCTTGCCAAGAACATTCATAGAGGTAATAAATTATTATTCCTCGATTGAATGGAAATCCCACCAGTGTTAACATCAAACAACACTGGCAGTGGGTCTCCTAGTTAATCATTTATGGATTAAGCATGGATGTTCTTCATGGTGGTTACTTATGTCTCAAACGGTCTACAGTCGTGGAGCGATACTTAGGTATACTCTAGCGGCTAGCCTATATTGTTGTTAGCTTTCTTGAGGGCATCCAATTCAGGTAACGGCAAGTGTGAAGATTTGAAAAGCGTTGTTAGCATCTTGGGATGCATCCGATCTAGATATCCAAACACTTAGAGCCGGAAACCTTACCAAGGAGATTCCTTTCACAAATCGAATCCTGATGACGTAGGTCTATACTTGGATTTGTCAATGTATTGATAACTTTCTTTAACGGGATTCGGAGGCTGATTCGCCCAACCAAAGTGAATGGAATCAAGACATATATCAGTATAACAATCGTGGTGGAACAATTCTCTAAAAAAAAGGTCTACGATGATCGATTGGCCTGGCGTTATTATCTACATTTTATGTGACAGGTAATGATAAATGTTGCCGCTCCTAAAGCACCACCATATACATCAACATCTTCAAAGTCCACATACTCATACTCAAGTGATCAATCCTCAATGAGTTCAAGACAAAGAAATACATCAAAATGCAAGGTCAAGAACAAGTCAAAGTCAAGATAAGATACGAGGAAAGTCATAAGAGCAAAGATCATAATATAAAGACCTACAAGAGGTATGAGTATATCGTTGAGAAGACAAAACATATCAAGTGAAGATGTTGATCGAAGGCAAGATGAAAGATCACAAGCATGAACGGAGCAAAGAAGTCTATAAAGTCTATTACAAACAAGGTTCAAGATCAAGATACAAGTGCTAAAGATTCAAGATCTAAGTATCAAGATTTAAGATACATCATTATAAATAACCACCCTTTAAGGGGTGATTGTTAGCATTTGAACTAATGATCATATATTATGAAGTGATGGTCATTTATATGATAGCAACCTTGTACTCATGTAATAGCTTATTATAGCCTAGTAAGTGGGCGTTAGGACTTGGTTAGGTCTAGTTAATCTAATATGTAAAAGGTTAAGTACTAGGCCATGTAATAGTATTAGTACAATTCCAAATGTAAAAAGGCCACTAAAGCCCAAAGGGGAACTAGTCTTGCAATATGTTGAGAGAACTTTGAACATATCATGCGCAAGTATAAATACTCTCTCAAGTATCACTTGAGAGGGTGTGTGTGTGTGAGAGAGAGTATTGTTTTAGTGTATGAAATAAACAAGCACCACTACTTTTCTCTCCATCCTCTTTCTACACCTTCTTTCTCTCACTATTGTCTTTATAAAACCTTTTATAATCATTCTTTATGTGAAATGATATAATCTGTAATGACCTACACATATACAAGTAATACTCTAATAGACTCAAGCTTTCAATCGGAGCGAAGGTTTCATTGTAGTCAATGTCTTCTTGTTGATTATATCCTTGGGTGAATAGCCTAGCTTTGTTTCTAGACATGACACCATTTTCATCTAATTTATTACGAAAAACCTATCTTGTCTCGATGACGTTTAATCCTTTGGTCGAGGTACTAACATCAACACATTATTAATAACAAATTTGTTTAATTCTTCTTGCATAGCTAACACCCAAATTTCATCTTTAATAGCCTTATTTACATTTTTAGGTTCAATAGTAGATAAAAAAAATGACAAATCCGTTAATTTTGAACTTGTAACCTTAAAGTTCTTTCGTTTAAATTCCTATTTCTTTGTTTAGCAGATGATTTTTGGACTCTTTAATATTAACAATTTCAATGTTTCATGGTCCATTTTTCTGTCATTATCTATGTCGACTTGGTTTTCAATGACTTTACTTTCAACCAATGTTTTGAAAACCAGGTTTGAAATCGACCCGGTCGAGTCACCGGGCACCGGGTCAACCCGGTTTTCAATTTATTAATTTTTTATTATTTCGACCGGTTCGACCGCCGGGTCAACCCGGGTTTTATTAAAAATTTTTGGAAAAAACGAAACCCGGCCGGGTTTCAAGAACCGGGTTGACCCGGGTCACATAAAACTCGCCGGGTCTAACCGGTTAACCCGGTTTTAGAAAACCGGGTTTTTTTTACCTGTTTTTTTGGCCGGAACCGGTCGACCCGGGTTTCAAAACACTGCTCTCAACTAAGTCATAATCTACCAAAGGTGATGTCTTAGAAGGAGGTGAACTTTCGTCAAAGATTACGTTCAACGATTTCTCGACTCTCATTGTGTGTTTATTTAAAAAAATGTATGCTTTACTATTTTGTGAATATCCAAAGAACACACTTTCA
Organism: Artemisia annua; assembly: GCA_014162995.1. Taxonomy (NCBI): domain Eukaryota; kingdom Viridiplantae; phylum Streptophyta; class Magnoliopsida; order Asterales; family Asteraceae; genus Artemisia; species Artemisia annua. The sequence goes on along the minus strand of LBNU01004023.1, from coordinate 153,964 downwards.
TATGGCTTTGGGCCAAACTTGGTGAGGTATTCCTTAGTGTTTATGATGAAGAACTTGTTGCCAATGACTCTAAAATATCTTAAAGTGGGTTTCTTACCTCGATATAATTCATATGGAGTTTTACCCAAAAATGGTCGAATTAAAATTCTATATAAAATACATGTTGATGTATTTACGGCATTACACCAAAAATTTTGTGGTATGGATTGTTCATTAAGCATTGTCCTACTCATCTCTTGGAGCATCTAGTTTTTACGTTCTACTACTCCATTTGATTAAGGTGTACGAGGAGTCGAGAAATTGTGTGATATGTCATTGGCACCACAATAACCTCCGAATTGTACCCCATTATCAAATTTCCGACCATGATCCATATGGATCGATACAATGGGACAACCTTGTTAGTTTTGAATTTTGTTACTCAAAATTTCAAAATGATCAAAGGCTTCCTTTTTTTTCAAAAATTTTATTCAAGTATACCTTGAATAATCGTCTACTATAAACAAAGTATAAAAGTTACCTCCATAACTTTGTATAGCGGGCGGACCAAATGAATCTATATGCAAAAGTTCTAGACACTTAGATATAGATACTATGATTTTAGCCTTATGGTTATCATGAACTTGTTTACCAATTTTGCAAGCATCACAAAAGTGTTGGTTGTATTTCAACTTAGGCAAATTCCTAACAAGTTCCTTAGATGATAGAGGTCGAATAAGTTTCATATTAGCATGACCCAAGCGTCTATGCCAAAAAGTTGAATTATCATCTATAGTGCTTACACAAAGCTTATCTCTAGGTGTTTTACCAATCTTCATAACATAAAGATTGTTCTTTTTCATTCCTTTTCCTATGGTTATGCCATCTTTTAATATTTCACTTCATTTTCGCTAAAAAGTACCTTACATTTTTTATCAGATATTTGACTAATACTTAGTAGATTAAATCCTAAGCTGTTAACATGATCAACATTTTCAATAGTGAGTGAGTCACGAGTAATCATACATTTTCTTATGATTTTGCCTTTTAAGTTGCTACTAAAAATAACATTACCCCCTTTATAGGCTTGGCAGGTTGAGAAGAGATTCTTGTTTCCCATCATGTGCCTGGAACAACCGTTGTCTTTTATGTATTCATCCAGTTCCAATCCAACATTCAAGCATACCTAAATAACAAGACAACTCAAACGTTTGGTCCCCAATATCTCATGGGTCCATTAGAGTTAAACATGCCATTCATTTGGTTCATGTACACGAATGGCAGACATGAATTCCATGGCATATATCTAGGTGTTTGGAAATGACTAGAAGAGTTATAACTCCAGCCCGTGTTGTCATAGTTTGGTTGGTTGTTGTAGTTACTCTTGGGAAAGGGGCGTTTGGAAATAAGTGTTTTATGCATTAGTTGAGGGGTTCTAGACTTAAACTCGTTCTTGCCGAGACCTATACCTTGTTTTAGAGATGATTTTTGTTTAACTTGATTTATTGAAGCCTTTGGTTTTCTTGTGATGACAACATAATCAGTTCGGGAAGAGTTGCGAGCATTACGTCCTGAATCTATCTCAGTAGCCACGGATCCCTTTTCCTCAACACACAGATCCTTTTGAAAAGATATGTGGGATCCGTGATCTGTTGGTGCAGAAAGATCAGATACAATAAGTTGTACTTTCCCGGTTTCCTTGGTTTAACTATTTGAGGCTTCTGCGTTCATAAATCCTAGTTTGGTTTTTTATCATTTGTAGATTTCTGGACACTTAACATTTCATTGATACAATGAGCATTTTTGTCAAACTTTGTGAACTTGGAATTTGCTTAATAAGTGTTTCTTGTGTAAGTTTGAGTTTTACATTTTCAAGCCCGAGCTCTTGACAAGATATGCACCCTTCGTCAATAGCTTTGCTTTTCTCTAAACGTTTCATTTTCTATTTGAATTCATAAACTTCATTTTCTAAAAACTCATTTTTCAGTTTTTAAGAATTTGTTTTTGTTTATAATTTTAAGACTAAGTTCACAAAGCTTGTTATACTTGTTTTGTAAGGTGTCATCGTCAATAGCAGAATTTATAATAAGATGAATTGGAGTGTACATCATTAGAGTCTTGGCCATGAGACAAATCTTGTTCTTCTTTAGTTCCTCATTGTCATCTTCACTATCGCTCCAAATACCCCTAACAAATGTCCTTTGGTTCTTATTTATGGGTGGCTTGACACAACCTCCTATTAAGTGACTTGAATCTCCACATCTAAAGCATTTTCGATCATTCTTTCATTTATTGTCGTCACGATCCTTTCGGGATGGTTTCTTCTCATCCCATGGTTGTCTGACAAACTTTCCTCGTCTTTTGAAGAACTTTTTGATGTCACTCACGGCCATGGTATATTCCTTATCTTCACTACCCGAGGTAGATTCATCGTCATCACTTGACTCCATTTTAGCTTTTAGAGCAATGAACTTGAGCTTGTCTATTTTTCCTTTGACGATCTTCGAGTCTTTCTCCATTATCATTTCGTGAACTTTGAGATTCCCGACGAGCTTGTCAAGTGACATACTTGATAAGTCATTTGATTCTTCAATGACCATCACTTTTACTCTCCACTTTGGATGAAGTGTCCTAAAGAATTTCCTAATGAAGTTCTTACTACAAACAGATTCGTCAAGTGCTTTAAGAGAAGTAATGATAATATTAAAGTGATCAAATCCACTATCAATGGTCTCATCTTCAAGGATAACATATTGTTCTTACGAAGAATCGACAAAGTTGTTGAATTAAATCATAAAATCGTAAGATCATAATAGTAACACCCGGTTTGAATTCCGCTGCATATCACGAAATTAGGGGTAGTGTTTCCGTTGTACTAAATTCATGACATCGAAACCTTAATTTTGCTAGTTTCTGGTTGGTTCACATTTGTACCAAGTCTGTTGGTTTGTTATTATAACAATTCTATTAGATCGAGATTACACCAAGTCCATTAGATCACATAGTTTGTACCAGGTACATGAAATCATCCCATTTTGTAGATATCGATAACCTTGATAATCCACCCGGTAGGGGGCCACCAAATCGTTTTGTGTCTGGGTTACGTTGTTATACTCCCAAAGCGTTGAAAATTGTTTTAACTAGTATGGTATTTAAAAGCCATTTTGAACTCTTTAGTCGACAATATTATGAGACGCCGTTATCATTTTTATTACAACATATATTGAGTTAGTAACATTTACACTTGATGAATATTATGCTAAACCACTTCACGACATATAACTTATATCATTACGTCACCACACTAACAATAGTCTTTGACGAAACACGACAAATGTTTTTGTACAACATTTGTCTCGTCAAATACTTTTACTTATAAATGATAAGTATTACAATAGTTGGGAGTTTCTTTATCATAAGAGGCCTCTTCGGAGTGTCATATCGACGAGTTGTGGATTTCCGAATTAAAGTGTCTTGACTCCTCATACGTTCACCACATGACCTCTAGATTTTGATAGCCCGAGAACGGTAGTACGAAGTTATTTATAAAAGGCTAATAGCCAAACCACATTTTAAGGATGCTTCACTCATTTACACAACATAAGATGTATGTACAACATCGTAATCAAGTCAATACTTTACATATGCTTGTACACCATTATCGTACAATATACTAAGACACGAACATTATACTCTCGTAGGTTATCGTTAAAGATCGTGGTCTCGCTATACACTTTATGTTGCTATAATCCACCACCAAATACTACGATGAGTTCATAGCCCCAACTTTTGTTTAACTATTTTATAAATTCTCTGAGGGAGATACATGCTACTGTTTTTATTATGGCCAATTACTTGTAAACTGAATGCTAGCCCTGAATGTACTATTGCATGCCTAAGTTGTTTATGCCAAAAGTCCCCACATGCATCATGGACCACTAATCACTTTGGTGAGTGAGCGCAAATATTGTGGATATGCCTATCGGGATTAACGAATCCCGTTTGTGTTAATCATACAACGGATATCACAAAAGCACTATATTTATAACTTTAGGTATATGGCAAGTACCTACATTGGGCCATTATTATCCTATATATCATTGTTGATATATACCGTCAGTTTGAGTGCTATGAGCTTAGATGCAATAATATACTTACCCGATGATTGTATTCGTTGCAATTATCACCTTAACTCTGAAAACTAATTGTCCATTACTTAAACCTATGAATTCACTCAACAATTGTATTGACTTTTCGGCATGTTTTATCTCAAGTCCGTAAGATATATCTGGCACACAAGTGAAGGCACACGGAATGGATATTTTGAAGACTATGCATGTTATCATTCAATAATGTTTTAAACTTATTATGTACATTATGAGACCTCTACTCTCTGATATTATGAATAAATTCGAATGATAATGTATTTTAAAAACGTCTAATTTTATAGTCGTTTTCTGTATTTATACTTTGTGTTAATAAGTAATACCCTTGTTTAGCTTCCGCTGCTATACGAGACTATGGGTGTTACAATAATGTCATAGTTTCTAACTCTCTCTCTATTTTTATTTATTTATTTATTTATTGTTATACGGGTTTCTAGCTCGACGTTGTCTTTACTTCTACTTCTGATTGCGGATGGACTCTATGTTTTTCAAAGAAAATTCTCCTTGTCTTGCAAAAAGTATACATTTATAATCTGCATAATCGCATCCAAGTCAAAAATGCAAATTTGGTAATCAATGTTGTCGTTAAAAGAAAAGTAGAGAAAGTTATGGGTGATGGAAATTTGATGATGTCACCTAACTTTTAATCATGAAATCCTCATTGTTTATACCTATTAATGACATGCTAACATAAGATTATTTGTATGTAATGATGATCACTTTAATCTCACGATTCATAAAAGAATTATTTGTTATTGATTCACCCATGCACATAATAAGACAAATACTTTTTTATGGAAAAATAGATAACTCGGTCTTCATATACAACATGTTTTGAAGTATCAAATTACTCTTCTTTTTAACATCATACGATCAACTTTAGTACTTTACCAGGGGTAGCAAAATGTAACATTGCAGAAATGACAATCATGTTAAAAAAAAAGTCCAGGATCATTATAACTACGTGAATTTCATCATTAGAGAGGATTTTTTTTTAACTCTCGAACCACTATTGTGTCACTCTTCTCTTCGTTTTTCTCCATCCATATATCATAATATCAACCTACCGTGATCTCTGCACAGCTGCACTTTTTTTTAATCAAGTTACGACTGTTTTTCTTCCTTGGCACGTCTTAGTTTCTACCATCGCTTCCTTGCTTTTAAATTCTCCATATTATGAGAACGAATTTTTTTCTTAGAATTAAAGAATAGTGCGTTTATCATAAAGAGAGAAAGTTAAAAAGATATGCACATGCAAGTATGCAACAAGCTGGGGATCAAGCCAACCACAGTAAAAAGCATAACTTTTGCGTTGCTCACCTTAAAGGGGGAGTACACACGCACAATTCAGCTTGTTACTTTGTACTCCGGATCCGTAATTGATTTTTTTTTNAAAAAAAAAAAAAAAAAAAAAAAAAAAAAAAAAAAAAAAAAAAAAAAAAAAAAAAAAAAAAAAAAAAAAAAAAAAAAAAAAAAAAAAAGTCCAGGATCATTATAACTACCATCATGATCATATTAGAGAGGATTTTTTTAACTCTCGAACCACTATTGCGTCACTCTTCTCTTCGTTTTTTTCCATCCATGTATCTACCTACCGTGATCTCTGCACTTTTTTTTTAATCAAGTTACGACTGTTTTTCTTCCTTGGCATGTCGTAGTTTCTACCATCGCTTCTTTGCTTTAAATTCTCCCTATTATGAGCACGGCTTGCTTTTAAATTCTCCATATTAAGAGCACGATTTTTTTTCTTAGAATTAAAGAATATTGCGTTTATCATAAAGAGAGAAAGTTAAAAAGATATGCACATGCAAGTATGCAACAAGCTGGAGGGGATCAAGCCAACCACACTAAAAAGCATAACTTTTGCGTTGCTCACCTTAAAGGGAGTACAAACGCACAATTCAGCTTGTTACTTTGTATTGATTTCATAAATTTTTTCAACTTGTACTCCGGATCCGTAATTGATTATTTTGTTCTAATTTAGATGTCTATTTTTGAATCAGTGTGAAACTATATCACCCGGTATAGATTATCGCAATGCTCATGACAGTATAGTCTTTAAGAAACGTGATTAATTAGTTTAATAGATGGATTGTCATTACTAAAAACATAGCTAATTGTATGCTTAAAGTTGTGTGACAATCAATTACTGGTTTGTAAAAGAAGTGGTTCCAAGTTTGAGTGAAGGTCACATCTCATTGTGGGAGAATCTATCATAATGGCTAGAGATTGGGGACTATTTTATCCAAGTTTGAGTATCGTATTCCTTTTTTTCACTTTTATGGCATGCACGGTTGAGGGTCAGAGATCCATATTCTTATTCATGCTGGAAAAAAAATGGATTCAAACAAGCAACTGCAATGAAAGAAAATAGATGACATAGTATCTGTGTGGTGTACACTACGATTAGACAAATGATACGTCCACGGCGGAGGTTGTATTATATTATTATCAAATTTAGAAAACATGTTTTTAATTAGATGGCCATTTATAGATTTAGAAATTGCGTCTACGAAGAAAGCCTTTTGAAATTGTGTCCAGGAACAAAGCTTTTTCCAAAGTAAACTTGGGGTATGTTCGCCAAAATTAGCTGTAAGCTATATAAGCTCTATGTGTAAGTTGTAAGCTGTAAACTGCAAAACTGCTAACATGAGCTACAAACTGTATTTTTTTTTTCTTTTTTTCAATAAAAGTGTTTTGTAAATTAGCTGTTTAAAATCAAAGCTTAAAGTTGATGAATCCAAACGGAGCTATTTGTTTTGAATAAGATTATTATTGTAACAAAAAGCTTACAACTCCAAAAAAAATTGCGTACCAAATAGGCACTTGATCCCTAAATTAATTTATTCTAAAAATTATGATGTCGGTCCAAAAATTTCATACGATTCAAAACCATGATTACAAAACTTAGAGCACCAGGTATGGTGCGTGAGTTTTGTGTGCCACTATGACGTGTCACCCAACTAGCACGGCCAGTTAGGGCGCTAACATATCCAAGGTGGGTTGTGCGAGTTGTTTCATGTATTAACTCACGAGCATGACTTTGAGGTAGAAGGGAGGAAATGACTAGGTTTTCAAAAATTTATTTATTTATTCTTTTTTTAATTTCAAGTTAAACTTTTTACATATTATAAATAATACCTCATTTTAACCATTTTATACACAACTTTCTCTACTAAAAACATACACTATACCAAAAACACATTTTCTCTCTACCAAAAATTATGGCTTGTTCGCTTCCACATACTGTCGATGAAATCAAAGCTGGTGTTGAGAAACTACTTGATGGGGATAGCAAGCGATTATTGAGTTAGCTGAGCAGTTTAGCAAAGCACAATATGCTAAACATTATCTGAGGAAAGCATACGCGAAATGCAAGGGCATTCCGCCATAAAACCAAACTTCGATTAATAATTTTTTAAAAGACGAAGGTTGGAAAGATTGGGAGATACATGATGCTTTGTATAAACTGGCATCAACAATACAATACAAGATAAATCAGTGCTAAAGTTAGATGGATGCATAAAGAAAACGAATAGAACGATTGTATTTTTCTTTTCGTGTAATGCTTTTTAATTTTCATATTCTATTTTAGATTTCATTTTTTTTAAACTTTCATATTGTTTTTTTATTTTTATTTTCGTGTTGTATTTTTATTTGATGAATTAATGAAATTTAGTTTGTTTGAAAAAATAAAAAAGAAGAAAATGATGGGTGAGACCCTTCTAGCATGTTATGAGAGAGGGGGTATTTTGGTGTGCGAGTGAATTGAGTGAGTTGCTAATGTGGCGGTGAGGTGACAAACAGGCACGTGTGAGTCGGTGCCAAGGTACCCATGCCAGTGCTTTTAGCAGGATTGCATACAGAAGCTACCACGTACGGTAAATATAGTCTTTTACATGTTATTTTGCGAAGGACGTGCAAATTAGGCGACGTTGTCGGGTTATCAGTGCTTTTGCAAAAATATATAATTGTTGGATGATAAAACCATATATTTTATTATGTTATCATTGATAGACTATATATAGAGATGATACATAACCCTAATTATAAAACCTAATAGGTCCAAGCTCACATGCGGGCATAAGCCATAACATAAACTAATACTCTGAGGTCATATGAGGGCGAAATCGCAAAAGCTCATCTTAACCCAATAAATAATACATACAAATTAGAAAAATTGATTTTTTAGTTGACCAATAAGAGAGCTCAATCTTGAAATTAAGTTTTCCGATTGGCTAATAGAAAGTCAAAATTGATTTCAATTTGGTCAAAACAATCTATATGTCGATTAAAAAAACGGAAAAAAAAATGTGTAATCAATAAAACTTTGAATTTCAAATTTTAAATAAATTATAAAAAGCTTAAGTAAACTTAACAATTCTCATTTTTTAAAAACTTTATAAAGCTGATAAATACCCCTAAGAGCAGTGGGTATCGTGGAGCCATTCGCTCGTGCCGTTCTCAAAAACTGCTGCCATGTCAGCAAAAAACAGAACGACACCAGAGAACCTTTGGCACCACATTTTGTGTCGTTACCGTTGGCACCAGAAAATGGGGTGTCGTTCTCCATTTTTTTTCATTTACATAATTTAGAAATATATAAAATTAAAATTAAAATATTAGATTAACTAATAAAAAAATAATAACTTACGGATTAACATTGAAAACATTAAGGACTAACGTGTAAAAAAAAGTGTCAAATGGTGCTAAAAATGTAAGTACTCAAAACAAAGGGCTAAAAGATGAAAAAGTAGAAAGAAAAAAAAAAACGGCAGCAAAAAAAAAAAAAAAAAAAAAAAAAAAAAAAAAAAAAAAAAAA
>LBNU01004023.1:97129-144620 GCA_014162995.1 Artemisia annua | reverse complement strand
TTTTTTTTTTTTTTTTTTTTTTTTTTTTTTTTTTTTTTTACCCACGTTCAATAATGACTAGCAACGTCACATGTAAAAACTGTTTAAAGTTTAAGTAAGATTATGCAGAACAACATTTTCTAATGGTCATTATGTGTTATTCAACACAAGTAATGTCTAAAACATGATATAATTAGTTAAATTTAAACAAATATCAACCTCAAGACCATGTTAGTTAAACAAAGTCAAAACCTTAGTTTAACAAACATCGATACAAAATATTGATTGATATTAACACATAATGAAAATTTTATGTAAAAAGCAAGCATACACGTGGATTATAACTATATGTATATAAAATATTTTACATGATGTTACAAAAAATCTTAGAATTAACAAATGCACCCGGACATGCTTTAGTATGCCAAAATATAAATTTTTAAGGTAGAAATTTACATTTTTAACCAATTGTATTATTAAAATAAGATAATATACAATTTGTATGCACAAATAATTGAAATAGAGATGTATTGCGACTTGTATCAAAACACTTTAAGATTTATGTCAAAATTTTGTGCATGCAAGGAGATATACAACTAGTTTGTTGATAAAGATATCTGACAACAAGTGGAAACAAATCTGCAAACAGGACAAAAGCAAATCAAAGCAGTATCAAAAGAAGAAATAATCAACAAAAGGAATAATTGATTTATTATTGAAGACATCCAACAGCAAGCGGAGACAAATCTTCAACTGCAACAACAAAATCAAAGATGTTTATTGGCCGACAACAGCAGCATCTTTAACCAAATTTTTTTATTGGCCACCGGTGGCAGTTATTTTGGTTAGGTTTTGTGCAGAAGCTAAAATCAAGAATGGCATTGACAACGTTAGGTAACTCCAAATAGTTGAGAAGTTATGACCAAAATAATATACGGGTAAAATTTTGGGCTTTTTTTTTTGGAGGGATAGCAGCGAGTAGGGCTTGTGAAGGGGGTCAAAGAGATTTGACGTGGTGATATAAAACCAGTGAGTCATGGCGGTCAAATAGGTACCATGATCCAGCTCCATTACCATGAGAGCTTGGACCCAGGTTTATAACTAAGGTATCAAATATATATTCTCTATAAATAGTCTTCAAAAATAAATAACTAGCTAGTTCTACATAGGGGTGTAAACAAGCTAAGTCGAGCCGAGTACTCTCAAATTCGAGCTCGACTTGAATATAAGCTCGAACTAGTTATCTCAAGCTCGAGCTAGACTCGTCATATAAAACTCAAGCTAGATTATCTCAACATTATAAGCTCGAACTAGTTAAAAACTCGGCATATCAAGCTCAAATCGACTCGATTTTTATGCGAATTAAGCAATAGCATGTACATAAAAAGGTAAAACTATAATTTAGTTAAAGCTCGACAAGCGAGTGTTTTCGAGCTTGAACGCGTCTAGAAAATATACTCGAATAGCTTGAGCTCGAGCTCGACTCGTTTAAATCGAATCGATCTCGAATAACCTGCGAGTTGTCTCGTCTCATTTACACCCCTAGTTGTACATGAGGGTATAGATAGTGGGACTTCAAAGCTAGGTACTAGTGGTGGTGGACGTACGTGTGTTGAAGTGGTAACATTTCATTTTGTCATCAGTAAAAGTTATTGATATGGACCATTCAGTTAAAGAATGTCAAACATGAAAGCTATATGGACAATACTGTTTTCTACACCTTTATTCTGCCTGCATCCTAAAAGGCCAGCCCTGCCCCTCCTCACCCCAAAATAAATTATTTTTCTTGCTTACTATATAAAAACATTACAACCATATATACGAGCACATACATACAAACGCGCGCACGTATACAAAGCATCAATGTTGCTTTTCTCAACTAGCAACAGTGGTGATCCTTAGCGTCTCTCATTTTTCTGCACCTCATCTTTCTCTATTCTGCGATTTACAGCCGACCTTTTAGGCACATTAAGACGACCTACACTACAAAAAACATACTACACAAAAATATATTTTACAGTAAATAATTAAAACACACACACAAACAAACACAACACGACCTAGGTCGAGGTAACGACCCTCATCTCCAAATAGCAACCAACGACCCTCAGCAACCTTTACCTCACAGCAAAGACGACACTTATCGACCCACAACGACCCTCACTCGACCAACCTTATTGTGGGCAGCCTGATATCATTTCTTGCAAAATATTGATAACCGATCTTTTGAGGCTAGGCTCCAAGAACAATATGTGTAAGTCAATATAATACTAACTCAAGGCCCTCTCGCTTTAAAAACATGACAATTTTTTTGTAAAGTTATCTTGTCCCGGCTGCACCCTAAATTACTACAACGAAGAGTGCTTTTGTAATATCATAACTCTAAGACAACCAATTTATCTCCTAGATAATGGTGTGTATCAGTATGCTTAACCATACCTGGGATGCAGGTACGGCTACAATGGAATCCATCTCAATGTGAAGTCCCAAAAACTTTTACTCCCTCTGTCCCAAAAACTTTTTTGTTCAACTTTGACCTTAAATATTTTTATTTGCATTATATAATACTCTATAAAAACTATACCAATGAAAATACATTTGAAACCCAATCCATTCATATATTTTGCATCAAGTATTATATAACACAAATAAAAATATTTACGGTCAAAGTTGAACAATAAAGACTCTGAAAAGTCAAACCTGACATTTATTTTGGGACGGAGGGAGTAACAAGTACTCCGTATGAATGTTTCTTTTTTTAAGTTCAATATTTTAGTACATGCAAAAAAATAGCCTAAATTGGTAGCCTTGGACAAACATACTAAATTGGCATGCCAATAAAGCTAGAACAAAGAAATGATGAATTTACTGCACTTTGCATAATGGGACAAAGGTACTACATGATAGAAATGTGACACCAATAGTGATCATAGTTCATCTGATGTATATATTATTTTGAAAACAACATTTTTTTGTTCTGTGAACCAGGTAAGCATCAATGATTAACGAATATTTTCTGAAGACACTGCAAGCTAGGTTACGTGATATAAAAGAAAAAAAGAAATGAGAACGAGACTTGTATATTTTCATTTGATATGCCTGTATATTGTCATTTTCATTGCAAGCTAGGTTACGTGATATAAAAGAAAAAAAGAAATTTATTTTTCATTGTATATGCCTGATGTAAAGGGTATGATAACATGTAGTTTGCGTGCCATTTGTGCCAAATCAGCGTCAATTTTTCACATTTCACATTCATACAACAAAAATAACTCATCTGACATATCACATGCCCCTTTCACATTGTTTGGGCCCCACATTTTTTTTTTAATTTTCACACAAACAAAATATTCAATCACAAAAATATTAAACTAAAAAGTGTTACGAAAAAAAAGTTACAAAAACTAAAAACACATATGAACTTAAAAAAATACAATACTAATTGGGGTAATTTTGTTATTGGTGATATTTCCTCATTATTTCATCTTTTGGCATTTTGATTACCTTTGCTCGTTCCAGTAGCAAATTGGGGTCGGTTGGCGTATTGAGAAACTTCAATTCTTCCATTTTCATTATGATCTCATTTTTCTTCCTCGCCGTCTCATACGCCGCTTGAGCTGATTCTCGTTTAAGTCGCAACTCATTTTGCATCACGCCCGCAAATTCCGGCTGTTTACTTCCAATGTGCTCTACGAGCTTTCCTTATGAAACTATCTTCTATTCAACTTGAAGGGCATTTTAGTATCGGACGGACTTATGACCATACGGGGTATAGCACACACTGTTCCAACCCTTCCACCTGAAATGATCCGTGCTTCTATATTAATAGTTCCCATACATAATACTTGTAACCTTGTGCCGATACAAAGACCATTCCTTTGGTCAATGTTTCTCATACACATGATAGGGCACCCACCTTCAATACCAGTTCATGGTGCGGAATACCTAACATACAAATGCTATTAAGAAATTCAGAAGTGTATAAAGACTCGTCAACATTGAAATCCACATCCGTATTGCTTACTGAATCCGAACTATATTATATACGTTCTTCTCCTGAAATCATAGACATCATATGTTTTTAACTTTATCCACTTCGTCATGTGTAAATGATAACATTTTACAAATGATAAGTTACACAGATATTGATGCTTTTTATTTTTTTTTAGCTGCACTTATCCTATAAAAACATTAAAAGTAACTTAGATTCAAATGATAACATTTGACAAATGATATGTTAATCTTACTTTTGATATACCTTCAAAACTAAATCTTTGTTTACACGAAAGTTTCAATAAGATTTTAAAAGATAATCAACGCTAAAAAGAGGTAAACTATTCAACCCCCTTCTAGTTTTCCACAGTTTGTCTTAATCTTTGCGACCGAGACTTCTTCGACGGGAGAGTCCTCACGAACGGAGTCCCAATATTGAAGGGAGTACATTTCTTCATATTGAAATTGATGAATGGGAGACATAGGTTGGTTCGTATTTGGTTGTGATGACGAACCGCCCATTTGGATTTGTGAGCCGTAGTTGAGGTTGTTGAACGGGAAGGCGTTTGGTTGTGATAATAATTGGGCAAAAGCATTTTATTGTGAGAATTGGTTAAAAGCGTCGTGTTGTGGGTATGGGTTTCGGTATGGTGTGTTTTGGTAACCTTGGTTATAAAAGAATGATTGTAGTCAGAAGTTCATTTGTTGGTTTGACGGTGGACTATTTCCGAGAGTGAATGTTCCTTTGGGTGTCAAGGGAGTGTCTCGGGTAGTATTTCGTTGCTGACATTTTGTGTTGCGGGGAGTGTTTTGTTGAGACATTTTGTTAGTTAAAATGATATTGAGGGTAGAGTGTATATATAATGTGAAGTTGTGTTTGAAAATGTTGAAATTTAAAAGGTATTTATAGGTAAATAAAATAATAGTGAGGAAAGTGTTTTTTATTTTTATTTTTTTAACACATTTTTCACATATACCGAAATGTCACTCACTCACCATTGTGAGTTTGATTTTGCATTGTTGGCTCGTGAATGGATTTGGCAGTAATGGTTGTGAGTTGGCATTCTCACTAGCCACTCACGATGCCCAATACATGTAGTTTTAATTTACATGTTATTGCGCATGAGAGTTATCGGTGCTTTTGCAAAAATTTATAATTGTTGAATGATAAAACCACATAGTTTATTATATAATTTTTGGTGGACTATTTATAGAGAGAGTACATACCTTAAACCCTAATTATAAAACCTAGTTGGTCGAAGCTCACATGTGACATAACCCATAATATAAACTAATATTCTTAGATCATCTGAGTTGCGAAATCACGAAAGCTCATATTAGATTATAAAAGTATTAAACCAATAACTAATCTCTTATATAATAAGAGAATATACAAATTGGACATGTGGATTTTTCAGTTGAGCAATGATAGAGCTCAATTTGAAATCGAGCTTTCTAATTGTCTAACTGAAAGTTAAATTTGGTTTCAAATTGATAAACCTATCTGAATTTTATTCAGCAATATGTACTGTATCGGTTTTATTAAAAAAAAAAACTAAAAAAATGGAGAGAATAATTAACAAAACTTCAATTGCTAAATTTTAAATAAATAACAAGGGCTTAAGTAAACTTATCAATTTCTATATTTTTTTAATAACTTTATAAATTCAATAAATACCCGCTACACTTTATACCCCCTAGACTTTATACTTTTTTTTTTATAAAAATTTTTTATTTATAAATATTATCATCATCATTATATATTAAATTAATGTATAGAACGAAATTATAAACATCAAAATAGTAGCACGAGTTACTGTGATAGTAAATGAATACATGAGATTGTTCATATTTAAACAACTCATGTTATTTCTTTTTTTTTTCTTTTGCTATCCACGTTTAATAATAACTCATGATATTCCTCTTTATAACCGCGTGTACACTAGTTTAAAATTTTAATACGGCTAAAGATATTAATAAAAAGAATATAAATTAAAATGAAGGCAGGACCACACATTTTACTGTGAGATAAAACATAGATATGATATTGTGCATCTAACAACGAAGCATGTAAATATTGTTTAAATTTTAAGTATTTAAGGGTCATTACGTGCTACTAAATACACACAATGTCTAAAGCATAATATAATTAGTTAAATTTAAATGAATAGTAACCTCAAGATCATGTCAGTTAAACAAAGTCAAATCATTCGTTCAATAAAACTCTATACAAAATACGGATCGATATGAATACATAATGAAAAATTTATGTAAAACCCACGGATGCACGAGTGTTATAACTTTATAAGTATAAAAATATTTTACATAATATTATAGGAAAATCCTATTTAACAACTCCATATATGCACCCGGACATGCTTTATCATGCCACAATATAAGTTTACAAGGTAGAAATTTACATTATCTTTTATCCAATTGTATTATTAAAATTTTAGATGTATTGTGACTTATGTCAAAATACTTTAAGTAAGATTTACGTCAAAACGCTATGCATGCATGGAGATATATAACTAGTTTGTTGATAAAGATATCTGACAACAAGCGGAAGCAAATCTGGAAGCAACAACGAAAGAAAATCAAAGCATTATCAAAAGCAAAATAATCAACAAAAGCAATAATTACGTTATTGTTGAAGATATCCGATATCAAGCGGAGACAAATCTTCAACTGCAATAGCAAAAGCAAAGATGGTCATTGGCCACAGTAGCAACATCTTTGACCAATTCTTTTATTGGATACCGGTGGTAGTGATTTAGGTTAGGTTTTGTGCATAATTGAAAATCAAAGAGAAGTGTTGACGCGTCAGTTAACTCCAAGCGGCTGAGAAGTTATGGCCAAAACAATATGTGGGTACGGTTTTGGCCTTTTTTTTTAGAGGGATAACAGCGGCTAAGGCTTGTGAAGGCGGTTAAAGAGATTAATTTGACGTGGTGATATAGAACCAGTGACTCATGGCTGTCGAATAAGTACCATAATCCGCTCCAATACCATGAGTGCTTGGATCCATTAGGTTTTATAATTAGTGTATCAAATATGAATTGCTCACCATATTCTTTATGCCAAATTTGTAATTCTCAAGATGTGGAGCATTTACTAGTGGAGGCTATTTTGATGGGAGAGATAAAAGGTTAGACAAAATGAAAGAGAGGGTAAATACATAAATTATATTAAGATAAAATAGTAGTGTATGAACACATGTCACAAATTTAGTCAATTCGCACAATTTCAAAGTGGTTCTAGTCTATTTGAGAAAAAAAAAATCGGTTTAAAAAAAAAAAAAAAAAAAACAAAACAAAAAAAAAAGTGTGTTTGTACAACTGGGCTACTTTTGAAATTTTCTCTATATACAGTGTGGTTAATAATAAGATAGTGGTTTTGTCATTTAACAATAGGGTATGTATAAAGCTAGGTATAGTGGTGGTGGACGTACGAGCGTTGAAATGGTAACATTTCATTTTCTCATCAGTAAAAAGTTATTGATATGGACCATTCAGTTAAAGAATGTCAAACATGAAAGCAATATGGACAATACTGTTTTCTACTCCTTTTTTCTGCCTACATCCTAAAAGGCCAGCCCTGTCCCTCCTCACCCCAAAATAAATTATTTTTCTTGCTTAGTATTGTATAAAAGCATCAATGTTGCTTTTCTAAGACTAGCAACAGTAGTGACCCTCAGCAAGTTTAATTTTTTCTGCCACCTCAGCTTTCTTTATTTTGCGATTTACACTCGACCTTTTTGACACAGTAAGACGATCTACACTACAAAAAACATGCCACACAAAAATATATTTTACAGTAAATAATTAAAACACACACACAAACAAACACACGACCTAGGTCGAGGTAACGACCCTCATCTCCAAATAGCAACCAACGACCCTCATCGACCTTTACCCCACAGCAAGGACGACCCTTATCGACCCACAATGACCCTCAATCGACCGACCTTATTGTGGGTAGCCTGATATCATTTCTTGCAAAATATTGATAACCGATCTTTTGAGGCTAAGCTCCAAGAACAATAAGTGTAAGTTAATATAATACTAACTCAAGGCCCTCTCGCTTTAAAAACATGACAATTTTTTTTGTAAAGTTATCTTGTCCCGGCTGCGCCCTAAATTACTACAACGAAGAGTGCTTTTTTAATATCATAATAAGACAACAAATTTATCTCCTTTTAATATCATAATAAGACAACAAATTTATCTCCTAGACTATGGTGTGTATTAGTATGCTTAACCATACCCGGGATGCAGGTACGGCTACAATGGAATCCATCTCAATGTGAAGTCCCAAAAACTTTTATCAAGTATGAATGTTATTTTCTTTAAGTTCAATATTTTAGCACATGCAAAAAAATAACCTAAATTGGTAGCCTTGGATAAACATACTAAATTGGCATGCCAATAAAGCTAGAACAAAGAAATGATGATTTACTGCACTTTGCATAATGGGACAAAGGTACTACATGATAGAAATGTGACACCAATAGTGATCATAGTTCATCTGATGTATATATTATTTGAAAACAACATTTTTTTGTTCTGGGAACCAGGTAAGCATCAATGATTAACGAATATTTTCTGAAGACACTGCAAGCTAGGTTACGTGATATAAGGCCAATGCTAATGGCAACCACAAATACTGTGGTCACTCTCTGCCACATCAGTGCCACATCAGTTTTCTCTCTCCAAGACTACACCCAACCATAACTTGCTAGTGGTGACCACAATAACGACCGTAACTTTTTTAAAAAACTAAAATTTCATTCATAATTAAAAAACATTACAATAACAATTCAAGTAAAATAAAAAACCAGTGTTGCAAAAATCGGCCTACAAGGCCGATTAATCGGCGATTACAAGCTACAAGGCCCTGGAACATGGAGAGATTTACAAGGTAATCGGCCGATTTATCGGCGATTACAAGGTTTAGGGCCGATTAATCGGCTAAAAATCGCTACAAGGCCCTCGACCGCCTCAGTACCGATTCACGATTTTTGCAACATTGTAAAAAACATTACGATAACAATGCAACTAAAAAAAATACTACGATAAAAACTAAAATTAACTTAAATTAATAGTCTAAATTGTAGCGCTCCTTGATTTTTTGCTTCAAGGCTAAGCACCTCTCTAGTGCTGTCCCGGTCAAATGCTCATGGGATGTAGTGTAGTACATGATGTCTTTCTCCACATTTATTTTATGAGTTTGACAATACAATGCATTAATTTTATTGCTTTGTGGGTATCAAATGTTCAAAATCTACACATTTTACAACAACATCGACAAAAAAACAAAAAAAAGACAGCCATCAACAGTACAAGATGAGTTTATGCGATGAAACATCAGAACAAGAACAAAAAGACAGCCATTGCTCACCACAATATCAGTTCGACAAATTAAAACATCTATTTTATTGCTTTGTTTAATGCAGCAGTTGGCATACAACGTTCAAAAACTATCACATTTACTCGGTTGGCTGACAAACCGAAAGAATGCAAAGGTTGGGGTGAGATTCGGTCATGCTCGGTTGAGCTAGTGGGGGCGACGCGGTCGACTACTCGGTTGGAGGGTCAACCAACCGAGCAACCACCTTCCATTAGCATTGGCCTAAAAGAAAAAAAGAAATGAGAACGAGACTTGTATATTTTCATTTGATATGCCTGAAGTTTTGTCATTTTCATCGTATATGCTTCAAATTTTGTCTAAATATTAATTTATTTTCTATCTTTGCTATGAAATGTGATGCATCATGTATAAGAGTAAGGGATACGATAACATGTAGTTTGCGTGCCATTTGTGCCAAATCAGTGTCGCCTCAGCTTTTCACATTTTATATTCACATAACAAAAATAACTCATCTGACATATCACATGCCGTTTCACATAGTTTGGGCTCCACATCATTTTTTTTTTTAATTTTCACACAAACAAAATATTCAATCACAAAATAAAATTACAATATGAAACTAAAAAAGTGTTATGAAAAAAAAGTTACAAAAACTAAAAACACATATGAACTTAAAAAAATACAATACTAATTGGGGTAATTTTGTTGTTGGTGATATTTCCTCATTATTTCATCTTTTTGAATTTCGATTAACTTTGCTCGTTCCAGTGGCAAATAGGGGTCGGTTGGCGTATTGAGAAACTTCAATTCTTTCATTTTCATTATGACCCATCTTTCTTCCTCGCCGTCTCATACGTTGCTTGAGCTGGTTCTCGTTTAAGTCGCAACTCATTTTGCATCACGCCCGCAAATTCCGGCGGGTTACTTCCAATGGTGCTCTATGAGATTTCCGATTTTGTTTTTTTCGAGGGACGTTTTTGCTTGCCCGAGGGACTTGGTCTTGGATCATCATCGAATAGCTTGGCATGTCTGGTGAGATCAATCGGGTCAACGGGTTTGAGTGAATCCCACTTAGGGTGTTCTTTCAATACCGACCAAGCCCCATCTTGAGTAAACTTTTATTTCTCGATTGGGACTCATCACGATATGCTTGCCTAGCACGCCTCATAAGTTCACCCTCGTTTTCCACACTTTTACCCACACATTTTAAAGTTTGTAAATAGCGTTGAACCTTTGACAAGTAAGGTTCATAACTGCCCACTTTCCATTAAACATATCGTTGGTACGTTTGTGATGAGATTGTTCATTACACTTGGCAAGAACTCTTTTCCAGAATGAATCGTCCTTTTGGTCATTTTCGACTTGGCCATTCTCAAAAATGGCAACATAACACGAGGCTAATAAAGTTTGATCCGCCTCCGACCAATGAGAATGAGCTTGTACGGTTTCGGATTTGAATTTGGATTCGGTGTCGGGTACGTCGATTGAGTTACGCTTTGCAACTCGTTTTTTTCTTCCGCCCTTGGACGACGAGGGCTTGGTTGGTTGCGACATCGATTGGTTTTGATGTGTTTCTTGTGGTGGATTTTGTTGAAGAATTTGAAAGTATTGGTTAAGCATGGCATTTTGGTATTGATTATATAGTTGTTCGGGGGTCGGCATATTCAGCATACTCGGCATACTTTGCTTACCCAACATACCCGACATACCCAGCATAGAGTATTGGTTACCAAAAGGAGGATATTGAGAAGATGTTGAATAGCCGAACGTAGGTGTCGGAAGGTTAAACAATGATGATTGTTGCGACATATTGAGTAGATTTTGGAAAAATGGAACAGAAGGGTTTTGAGACTTTTTTTTCTTGTAAGTGAAAATGAAAGTAAATATGTTAAGTGTGTAAAGAGATTATGATTTAAAAAAAAAAAAGTACTGTGTGTGAATATGATTGGGTTTAAAAAGAGTGATAAAAGTTTAATAGTTTATTTATTTATTTAATTATTTTTTGTTTTTTTAAGAAAAAAAAAATACGTTTGAATTTCAAACGGTCAAAATTTTTGAATTTGGCTGCAAATGGCGTGTGTTACTTCAGTGGTTTGGCAAACAACGTCGGAGCTTGATGGTATGATAACGCCAAATAGTAACGCCATTTCGGGTACCACATGAGAATGGCGCGGCGCCAAGAGTGATGACACCTTTTCTTCTAACATATCTATTTTATTAAAGTTTTGGATGTTGAGTTATAGAATAATACATTCGGTTTATGTATGTCAGATAGTGCAATATTAATAATTTAGAGTAAATTGCATAAATCGTCTCTAAAGTTTGGCCAAATTGCATGTTCGTCTCAAACGTTACGAAAGTGCAAGGATCGTCCATGTGGAGAAACCTTTTGTGCAAGTATCATCCCTACAGGGAAACTTTTGGGGAAACCTTTGGTGCAAGTATCATCCCCACAGGGATGATATACTTGCACCAAAAGTTTCTCCACAAGGACGATCCTTGCACTNATTGCATGTTCGTCTCAAACGTTACGAAAGTGCAAGGATCGTCCATGTGGAGAAACCTTTTGTGCAAGTATCATCCCTACAGGGAAACTTTTGGGGAAACCTTTGGTGCAAGTATCATCCCCACAGGGATGATATACTTGCACCAAAAGTTTCTCCACAAGGACGATCCTTGCACTTTCTTAACGTTTGGGACGAAACATGCAATTTTGCCAAACTTTAGGGATGATTTATGAAAATTACTCTAATTTATTGAAGTGGTTAATATTTTTGTTAAGTCTTGGACCCAACGAAATGAAAAGAACCTGCCAATTGCGGTGCCAAAAATGGCATAAAGAATCGACCACACAAAAGGAGCCATTATACGAAAATCATATAACCCAAATGTGAAATGCCAACTCATGAAATAGTAGATTGGTTTTTGTGTTAGTATATTTTAACGAAAAGATGATACTGAAATAAGTAATTTCAGAATTTTCACTTTTTTATTAATGACTTATACTTTAGAAATTTGGTAATTTGTGTGATTTGTTTTACAAGTTTTGATAACTGTTTTAGAGTTTAGTTTCTTATAAATAAGGATTGACAACATTAGTTTTCTTTGTGTATTTGAAATATAATTTTATATTGATATCTTTTTATTTAGTTTTGTATTTGATTTGGTAATTTTGATTAAAGTTTTCGCTTCTTTTGTCAGATTTATTATTTGTCTTGTTCTTTAAATTACCAAAAAGTGGTATTCGAGCTAGGTTCCTTTATCCATGGAGAAAAAGAAGAAGAAAAAAGAGTTTGTTAAGATTAGTTTGGACTGAAGTTCAATTGATTTTGGTTCGAAGAATTGTTTAATTTTGGTATTTAAGAATCAATTTCTTTAATATGGTTTGATCGTGATTTAATTGATGTGATCAATTCCATATTTCACAAACGAAATAAATAATCATAACCAAATAACCATAATCTCATCATTAAAGAAAAAGGGATTGAATGTAATAATTTAAGATTATTTGAGGACAATTTTTTTTTACCTAATTTCAACCGTCCATCTTTATCTGATCTAATAGATGAGATTAATCACAACAATTTAAAAACCCCACTTTTATCCTTTTTTTCAAATATTAATATCTTTCAAACCGTTAATCGTTAAGCGAAAAAATATACCGTTACGACGAGCATTTAATTATCTTTCTATAGATAGGCACTTTGATATAATTTCGAAAAAAAAATAAATTTTGTTTTTTTTTCACGTTTTTTTTTTCGTTACCGAAAAAATTACATGTGATATTACACTAATATCACATATGATATTACACTAATATCACATGTGATATGATATTACATATCACATGTGATATATCACATGTGATTCTTTCGGTAACGGAAAAAAACGTGAAAAAAACGAATTTTTTTTTGTCAAAAGTATATCAAAGTGACCGTCTATAGAAAGATAATTAAATGCCCGTCACGATGGTGTAATTATTTTTGATTAACGATTAACGGTTTAAGAAATATTTAAATTATAAAAAATAGGTGAAATATTAAAATAAATTTAATCTCAACAATTGATTTCTTTTTAGATGAATGGTCGGGATGAGTCCTTTGGTATATAGGAAAAGTTTGATATGTATATTAACTCTCCTCGAATATAATTGGTGGAAAAGGGATTGGTCATTAGTACGATGAATTACAGAGAATGAGAAGTTTATTACAAATCTTGATAGTGAAAATGAATGACATGAATTTAAAGGCTAAAACGGATACAACTAACTTACCCGCCAAGGATTTGTATCTAAATGATATTTGACTTTCTTTGACTTTGACGCATGTTGACTTTGCGATTATTTGGCTCATAACAATCCACTCCCCTTAAAATTATTCTTGTCCTCAAGAATCAACATTTGACCACTGAATCAGCCAATAGCATCATCACTAGTGCCATTTGACCACTGAATCAACCAATAAACCAAAACTCGGTTTCCCACTTTTGCAATCTTCCTATCCAACACTGTAACTGGTAATGCAGTAACCAAGCCATCATTAGTGTAGTATCGTAGTGGAATCAGAGTGTTAACTTGTCCCTTAAAAGCTTTCAACTGTGAAACATGGAAGACATTGTATATGGTAGCAGTTCCTGGTAACAACAGCTTATAAGCAATTGATCCACACTTTTTCAGCACTTGAAAGGGTCCATAGTATTTAGGAGATAGCTTATAAAGTTTATGCAACCTCAGAGTCACTTGTATGTGTGATTGTAGCTTCAACAAAACCCAATCAACCACTGCAAACACCCTATCATTCTTGTTCTTGTCAACAAACATCTTCATCATATGTTGAGCTCTTTCCAGATGAAACTGACGCAAAGAGATGGCATACTCTCTTGCCACCAATGATCTACCAACAACTTCTACATGAGAATCACCATCCATATAGGAGACATGAGCAGGAGGACTCTAACCATGCACCACTTTAAAAAGGGAGTTGTATCAATGGCTATGTGATAATTTGTATAATACCGAACTCTGCCTAAGCTAACATTCACCTAATCTTTTGGTTTTTCACTTGTCATACACCTCAAATAACACTTCTAAACATCTTTTAACACTCTAAACATTGTAAAGTGACACCCAACTTGCTAAACAGTTCTTTCCAAAATGTACTATTAAAGATCTTATCCTTGTCACTTGTAATGGTTTTACGCAACCTATGAAGTTTATAGACAGTGTCTAAGAATACTTGAGCAATTTTAGCAGCTTTGAAAGGATGGGACAAATGAATAAAACCACAAGCTCTGATACCACTTGTTGATCCCAGTAATGAATGACTTCTTCCAAACAGTCAGTCCTGAATCAACCAAGGATGTTGATCAATGAGGTCAGACCATGAGGGTGAGAAGTGATCAATTTATGATCCGGTGTAAGCACAGTATTTTCCCAGGTCGTTATGTCCCAGCGAGGATTGAAATTGTATTTGGAAAACGTTTATGGGATAAAGAGATTTGGAGAAAGTAACAAGAATATGATTGGGATTGATTACACTAAGCAGATATAAATGGAAATAAGTCAAATTAACAATATGAACAATTACTGGAAATTAGATAAACCTAAAACATATTCAAAATTAAAAACGTAACTAAATATAAAATAAACGTAAACGCGTACTAGAAAAAGGGAAACTAAAGCAGAATTAATCCTAAGGGGTTGAAAATGACTTTTTACAAACTTAATAATAAAATAAAATTTTATAAAAAAGAAAATTATTTTTTTGATTTTTTAATTATTTATTATTAAATAAAAACTATTTAATTATTTATTTAAATTAATTTAAATTACTAAAAATACTAAAATAACTTAGAAAATAATGAAATTTTTTATAAAACTAATTAACCATCACAGGAATCCTAAAAAATTATAAAAAGTTCCTAAAACTTATAAATAAGCTTTTTTAGATTTTATTTACTTATTTACTAATTAAAAGCTGATTAAGCTAAATTAATTATGAAAAATAGCAAATGAACAGTTAAAATTATGAAACTTTTTCTAAAAATACTTTATAATTAATAAAAGCTAGGAAAAATATAAAAAGGTACTAGTGCTTATAAATAAGCAGTAATGGATTTTATTTTTGATTTTTTAATTAAAACTAATTTAACTAATATTAATTATTGAAAATACTAAATGAAAACAGAAAATTATGAAAATTATTATACAGATACTATATGATAGCAGGAACCTAGGAAAAATATAAAAACATGCAAGTTCTTAATGAAAAAGCATAAAAATAAGCTAAAAAGCTTATGTAGCTTAAATAGAAGCTATCACTTTAAGAATAAAAAGGGAAACTTAAAAACTTAACCACCCTATAGGGCAGATGGTGCTCAGTGTTTGTTTGGTGGACTGGGTAAGCTTGAGGTCAGGGGTTCGAATCCCACAACAAACTTTTTACACAACTATTTTTTTTTTTACTTTTTCTTTTTGCAGAAATGATTAACAACTAAAACTGAGTAATTTTTACAAAAACAACTTTTATGAATACCCACAATAAGCTCTGTGTGAGCTTAATACCCCAACAGTTAGCCAAATGGCTAAAAATGGAACTTTTGAGTTTAAAAGGGCTATCCAAATAAGCTATAAGCTAAAACCTAAGTGAAAATAAGCTACAACTAAACTGAGGCAAGGGAAAGTAAGCTAGAACAAGCAAACAGCACACTGAAAAGAACAGATAAGCACAAAAAAGCAATCTCAATCAAGCAACCCCATACAGACCCTGAAAGGTGACTTGCAGGCTTGATTTGGGCCCACCAAATAAGCTCAGGGGTCCAAGGAAAGACTTGAACCAATAAGCTAGCCAGGTGAGCTTCTCAAAGAGCCAAGAAGCTAAGGGTGGGACCTACAAATAAGCTCTATAAGAGCTTATGAAATGGCTTGTTCACACTGATTGGTCAGTGTGATCTAACCAATTGGTGGCTCATTGAGGGTACAAAATAAGCAGGCAAATAAGCTCAAAAATGGAAAAGAAGCACATGCACATGTAGCCTGAACTATGGGCTATCCAAATCAACAAAAAACTAAGGCTAAGGTGCAATATTGAAAAATATGCAAGCTTATGAAACTGGCTTATGAGCCTGTTCTCCCTGGTGCAGGGGAGATTTTAGAAAAACTAGCCAAAAGAAGCACCAAAATAAGCAGTGAGAAAAATTTCTAAAAATAATCCAAAATATGGATTAACAAGATTAGCTGCCAAATTCTAATTTCTCAAAAGCTCAGAAGCTAAAATTGAAAATTTAGGTCAAGAAAATTCCCACCAAAATGTGAAAGACTATGTAATATTGACTTTTATGAAATGAAACCTATTTTGACTTTGTTAAGATTTGATTGAATCCTAGTTACTGAAAATGATGTAATTAGTTAAAATGATATTATACTAAGCTAGATTTACAACTTATGAACCCTATGAATCATTTTGGATCTTAAAAACCTTGACAGTAAACAACTATGGAGAAATTAAAGAGATTTTGAGTTTTAATCAAAAGATCATGGGTTTTTATGACTTAAGTGACATAATGGTACCTAGTATGACTTGTTTTAACAACAAACAACAACACAAATAACCTGTAGGCCACAGAGATCAGCAATTCCAAACACACCTTTAAAATACGGAAAATGAGATTTTCAATACATTAGACTGATTTAGACCATGTTTTGCATACACAAGGTTATTTTATGATATATTAAGCTGATTGAGTCACAAAAGCACTAACATTAACAACAAATGCCTAAGAATCAAGAACAAGCTATTTTGACAGTTGAAATGGAAAATTGAGCAACCAAGAGATTTAAACAACAAGTATGAGATTTTAAGCAATAATCTTACTAACATACACTAAATAAGCACAAACAACCAAAGATAAGCAGTTATTAAGTTGGTCTACAGTAAAATGCAAAAATGGAAATTTGAGCTTACAAAGGCTTTCCAGCTTAGAACAAAGAACCAAGGTCCCAAATCACTTCCTATATCTTCCCATGAAGCTTCTAACCCAGGGCCATCCAATATTCACCCTGCTCCTTGCATCTTCTTCTTTCTTCTTTGATTTTTTATTTTTCACTATTTTTTTTTTGTATTTTTTCGGTATTTTTAGTTTCTTACTCAGCAGTCCTCTAAATGATTTCTTAAGCTTTAAAAACTTACTAGTGAGCTTAAGTGAGCTTAAATTACTACTGAACAACAGCTTTTAACCATGAATAAGCTATAATGGGATTTGAGTAATTTTGAGCAAAACTGAATTAAACAAAGGAAAGATGAAATTATTGATTGAAAACACTTTAAATTACACTAATGGGTCTGAAAATACACTTGGAAACTGAAATTGAGACTTAAAAAGCTACAATGTATTAAAACGACATTAAAATTATACTAAGAATCTACACAGTCTTCTCCTTGCTTCTCTTCNTAGTTCGAGCTTATTTGGGGGTAAACCTGGAAATTTTATACTAAGAATCTACACAGTCTTCTCCTTGCTTCTCTTCATCTTTATAGTGAACAATTAGGGTTTTTAGGAGTCTCTGAGCATTTCCCATCATAATTGAGAGCCATTGGATGTCTGAAAGTTGATCCTGGCCTTTAAAATATTTTGGCGCCAAAAAAATCTTGCAACTGGTACTGTGAAGGGCTAGGGGTTATAGGGGTGGTGAAGGTGATGGTTTGGGCAGTGGAGGTAATGGGCGGTAGCAGGTGGTCAAGTGGGGGGGCGGAATACCAGGGGTGGTATTGCAGTGAGGTGGGGTGGTTTTGGGGGGAAGGGATGGTATTTGACCATTTGACCGAGGGGGAATTATATAACGGGGTTGGGTTTGTTTATGATGTTGGGCTTGGAGTGAAATGGGCCAGGGAATGGGTGGTGGACTGGGTTTAGGTGTTGGATTATTTAGGTGGGTTGGGTATTTATATAAGGTCCGTGTGGTTTGTTTATTAGATAAGCACAAGGACTAGTTGTGTAATTTTCTGATTTTCAAGGGACTAAAAATGCAACTTTTCAAAGTTATCATAAGGACCATTCTTGCCAAGTCTCAATAACCCAAGGACCCTTAAAGATAATTTTCCAATTTTAAACACCAGGGATTAAACTGCCAAATTTGCAAAGTTGAAGGACTAAACTGCAATTTCTTCAAAACTTTAATCCAGGGGTTGATATTGAAAACTTTTGAATTCCCAAGGACCTTTGTTGACTTTCCTTCCAAAATAAATGCTCAGGGGCCAATTCTGTCAATTTCTGTAACTTGAGGGACCATTTTTGCCAATTCTTCAAACTTTTGCTTCAAGGACTAATTCTGGCATTCTGTGATTCCCCAAGGTATATTTTGACAATCTGAGCTCAAAAATGGTAATTTGCTTCCCCGGCTTTGGCTTTTGACATGTTTTTCAAACTCGTGCTCGTTTTTGTCCTTTTTGGCCTAATTTATGCCTGTTTCTGAAATATCCGTTCCTGCACGATCATAAACACAAAAACACAATATCTTTGGCATTTATGGTTAGTTTGTGTCTGTTTTTGTCAAAAAAAGGTGTGTGAATAAGCACACACCAAAATCCCTCATACTAAGGTATTGTCGTGTCCTCACTCAATGTGATTAATTCACGCTCTTGAGATAAATAATTTCATAACTCTTTTTACTAACGTTGAAGAAGTAGCAAGATGTTCAAAAGAGATTACAAAATCATTTATTCTCGAAAACGCCCCGTTTTTCAACTTTATACTATACACTACTATTTTTGTACTTTTCCACTTATGATGTGACGGGATGTTGACTTTCATCATTTTTCAATAACGTTTAGGGTCACAGAGTAAGAAACACAGCTCATAGAAAAGTGTCCATACGGGTAGAATTCATCGTCCCTGATTTTTCGCAAGTTCCTAAGCTAAGCGTAAAAACAAAATCATATTTATTTACATGTTAGATGCCAACACTACCCATGAAAGTTAATTGTGTAATTACCTCTTGCTCCCATTTTCCTATTTTCCTCTATTTATTTTATTTTTGGTGAGAAATGAATTTCTTCATATTTTCTCATTTCGATATGATTTTAGTCCGATAAAGATACTAAGTTTAGACGCTAAGTAGTTTCTAATCCTTCTCTCGAGAACCATTGCATACAAAAATGAGGTCCACATCAAGGTCTCTGATTTAGCANGCTCTTGAGATAAATAATTTCATAACTCTTTTTACTAACGTTGAAGAAGTAGCAAGATGTTCAAAAGAGATTACAAAATCATTTATTCTCGAAAACGCCCCGTTTTTCAACTTTATACTATACACTACTATTTTTGTACTTTTCCACTTATGATGTGACGGGATGTTGACTTTCATCATTTTTCAATAACGTTTAGGGTCACAGAGTAAGAAACACAGCTCATAGAAAAGTGTCCATACGGGTAGAATTCATCGTCCCTGATTTTTCGCAAGTTCCTAAGCTAAGCGTAAAAACAAAATCATATTTATTTACATGTTAGATGCCAACACTACCCATGAAAGTTAATTGTGTAATTACCTCTTGCTCCCATTTTCCTATTTTCCTCTATTTATTTTATTTTTGGTGAGAAATGAATTTCTTCATATTTTCTCATTTCGATATGATTTTAGTCCGATAAAGATACTAAGTTTAGACGCTAAGTAGTTTCTAATCCTTCTCTCGAGAACCATTGCATACAAAAATGAGGTCCACATCAAGGTCTCTGATTTAGCATGAGTTTGAGGGGTATCCTTTTTATGTACGACCGAAACATCCCATGTCTGAGACCCGAGACGGAAGCTTTTATTAGGACCCCCCGGAGTCAAGATTTGGCGTTTTTAAACATTATTAAGCACTTTTAACGTATTAGCCTCAGCCTTTTATAACAATTACAACATCGGTTGCGAGCCGGCAAGATGTAATAGTCTATTATGACCTTGGAATTTTCCTCTGCCTTCTTGAAGTCTACAACATTGGTTGTAAGCCGGCAAGATGTAGAAAACTTTTATGGCTTTGTATTATTATTATTATTCATTATTAGTTTGCCAAATCCCAAGTCCTATGGCTTTTATAACAATCACAACATCGGCTGCGAACCGACAAGATGCAATAGTCTATTACACCGTAATACTGGCAGTACCTTGATGTGTACCCAATTCTCATAAGCAAGGATCCTTTCGACAAGAACCAAAAACTAAGTTTCGCCAAAACCTAACATCTTTAATTATTCTTAGCATATAATATTGGGTGAAACAATTTTGTGGGAGCAAAAAGCCACAAGTACCTTCGATGAGCTCTCAAGAGAACCAACTACTCCACGCTTAGCATCTAACTTCTAAATAAACTCTATCATTTCTCGTTCTTCTCAAATTTAAAATCACAAATAATGAGATCCGCGAATGCTTAGCCAAATGAGTTAAGGGAACAAGCTAGGGCTTAACACGCCCGGTCAAGTCAAAATTTCTATTCCTACTCTACTCAGCGGAAAGTCAAACAAAGTGTCAAAACTTATTATATTTTGGTAAAAAAATTCAAATTTTTTTCATATTTTTGTACTTTTTTGATGATTTTTTTCAATTTTTTTGGATTTTTCGAGAAAAACGGGGTTGCATGAGTAAACGGCACATGAAAGGCGCAAGTCAAATCAAATCGAAGATACCCCCCAGACTAAAGATAAACATTGTTCTCAATGTTTCAAAGGTAAGGGTCATCCTACGTAGTATCTAAGGCCGTTTATTAATTATGCCAAAAGATAACATCAGTCAATAAGATTTAGGATACCAGACTTCTTGAGCAATGAATAATGAGACTCCAATGGAGTAAGGACAAAACACGAGCACAAGAGGCTTCATGCTTTGGGGAAAAATACCTGTAAAAACACAACAACCATACACAAGATGCATAAGAGGTTGCCCTCTTCTTGTCACTTATTAGAAAATAGGAAGAAGACAGAGACATGGGTTGTCAGCCACGTGATTGCTAATGTTTTTGTTCACCGAGTCACTAGCTTGACTCGATCCCCACATTCATTGGTTCATGGGGAAAGTTTGGAGATCCGAGACAACCATGGGTGGTATGTCCCCTCCAAGGTAATGCTTCAACCTATGACCATACACCTTAAAGTTGGGACCATCGGGTTGAGATAACTCAATGGTTCCATAAGGGAATACTTTGGTGACAGTGAAAGGCCTAGACCAACGGGTTTTTAGTTTACCCGAGAAAATTTTCAATCTAGAATTGAAAAGAAGGACTCGATCTCCAACGTTGAAAACGCGGTTCTTAATCTTGGAGTCATGAATCTTCTTTGTCGTTTCCTTGTAGATCAAAGAGTTCTCGTATGCCTGATCACGAAGTTCATTTAATCATTGAGTTGAACCTTACGGTGATCACCCGCTGTCTGAAGGTCAAAGTTAGCATGTTTCATGGCCCAGTAGGCTTTGTGCTCAAGCTCAATCGGTAGATGACACGCCTTTCCGTATACAAGCTTGTAAGGAGTACACCCGATGGGTGTTTTGTATGCAGTACGGAAGGCCCAGAGTGCATCATCTAGTTTATCCGAACAAGAGGCACGGTTTTCACCTATGGTCCTCTCAAGAATCCTTTTAATACCTCGGTTGGAAACTTCCACTTGCCCACTTGTTTGGGGGTGATACGCGGTGGAAAGACGGCGAGTGACACCGTACTTCAGCATGACTTCTGCGAATTGGTCATTGCAAAAGTGCGTACCACGATCACTAATGATGGCACGTGGAGTTCCAAACCTAGCAAAAAGAGACTTCAAGAATTTTACAACTACTCGGGCGTCGTTGGTGGGTAGTGCTTTTGCTTCGACCCATTTGGACAAGTAATCGACAGCCACGAGTATATACTTGTTCCCTCGTGAAGATGGGAACAGGCCCATAAAGTTAATGCCCCAGACGTCAAAAATTTCACTGACTTGGATGGCATTTTGTGGCATCTCATCCTTCTTTGAAATATTCCCGTGACGCTGACAAGCATCACAAGCTTTGACTAAGTCATGAGCATCTTTATAGATTGTGGGCCAGTAGAAACCGGAGTCAAACACCTTTTTGGCAGTGTAGTTTGGGCTATGATGTCCCCCAGTGGGTCCATCATAACAAGCTTTAAGAATATCCATGGCTTCTTGGCCATGAACACACCACCGGATGACTTGATCCGCACAGATTTTGAACAAGTAGGGGTCGTCTCAGAAGTAATGCTTAACATCTTTGAAGAACTTATTCTTCTGTTGGGACAACATCCCTTTCACAACAAAGTTACCCGCATGGTAGTTTGCAAAGTCGGTAAACCATGGGGTCGTAGAATCACCACGAAAAGAGATCACATTGAGTGTTTCGAGAGGGAAGGTTTCATTTATTTCCTTTTTCTCGAGCACATCTTGGTGAGGGTTCTCTAATCTGGACAAATAATCAGCCGCTAGATTCTCAGCTCCTTTTTTTTTATCACGGATGATGATATCAAATTCTTGCAGGAGGAGAACCCATCGGAGCAATCTTGGCTTTGCATCTTGTTTTGCAAAGAGATATTTCAGAGCTGAGTGATCCGTATACACTATGCATTTGGTCAAGATTAAGTACGGCTGAAATTTCTCAAAAGCATACACCACGGCTAATAATTCTTTTTCCGTTGTGGTGTAATGAGTCTGAGCCTCGGTCATAGTTTTACTTGCATAATGGATAGGCTGAAAAAGTTTGGTTTTTCGTTGCCCTAGGAATGCACCGATAGCAAAATCACTTGCATCACACATGAGTTCAAAAGGTAGGTCCCAATCGGGGTGATGCGGTCGTGATGTGTCGTTGCGGTTTAGCAGTATTAATGCTTACTCAAGTTTTAAATTTATATTTAGCCGACTTATCAATAACACACACACCTAACGAGCAGTGTACCCGGTCAGTATAAATATAATGGTAAGTAGAGTGTCGATCACTAAGAGTGAAACGTGTTATCTAGTTAACCTAATAAGTATTTTAATATCCTAAGTTAGTTTTACAGCCTAATCTAACGAAAGGGGATTCAGCCTGAGAGACTGGCACAGTTTGGTTTTATTAAACAGTAAATTAAATTAATGAGCATAAATCAGCGAATAGCAAATGTACACAGATAGATAGTTAGAAGCAGAAGAAGGCATGTCCTGATAGTTAAGTAGCTTGTCACTTGTTTTATTGCTAGTTCTATATGAAGTGTATTATAATTAAACCTTTCTCGTTGGATCCCATTATATCGGCGAGTAAACTCTTAATGATCACTTATGTTTATCCTATTTATCTAAAGACATCAGCTAAATAAGCGAGGAACATGTATGGTAGCCCAGAAGACTCAGCTAAACACTGAGGTTATCAATGCACTAATATATAAGTCACCAAAGACATCATCATATAGACTTTAATTGATGAGAAAGCAATATTAAGGGGTGCGGTTTGGTGGCCGGTGTCAGCCCATCAATCCTGATGAATTAAAGCGTACTATTACAATAAAACAAACTACTTAATGAATTAAATACATGCAGGACCTTCTTACAGCTGTAATATCTTCGATTTGGGTGTCTCTTGTGATGCTTCTTCGAATGAGTTCGTCTCCTTAGGGTTATGTGATAAGGCGAAAAGTGTACCGCTTTTCGGGGGTCATTTAAGCCCTTAATCGTATTTATTTGATCAAATATCACCCTAAATCGTTCCTTTTGGTATTTTAGGTACTTTGGAGAGAAATTCTGGAAAAGGAAGCATTTTGGACGTTTTTGGAGCATAAAAGTGAAGAATTTGACAAAGTGCTAAAATCTGCTGGAATAGTACCCGTGACGGCGTCAAGCATGGATGTGACGCAGTCAAGCCTTGATAGGCCAGAATGGATTTTGGGAGATTAAAGGGGGACGGCGTCAAGAAGGCCATCAAGAAACCCTAAGCACGTCGAGGTGACGACGTCAAGGCTAAAACGTGACGCCGTCAGATCTGATTTTCTATATATATTCTCATAATTTTTAGTCATTAGGGTGGAACTTGTGTGGAACTTTTTAGGGAGAAACCCTAGACGAATTTTAACAGCTTTTTCAAGGTTTTTCACCTTGAGATCTTCCATGTTACATTGAAGATAAGTAATCAATTAATCATTCAATATGTCTATGTGTTGTTTGATTCTATCTTGTTCTTGTCTTTTGTGTTGTTTGATTCTATCTTGTTCTTGTCTTTTGTTTAACATGCTAGGCTAGGTTTTCTTTGTGTTTGCTTAGATCTAATGAAACCTAACTATTGATTATTGATTGAATGGTGTGTTGTTAATTGTATTGGATGAATGTTTATCGATGTTAGGCTTAAGAAAACTGACAGACTTCCAATTGGTAACATGGTTGAACGTCTTAAGAAACATTTACCAAGGTGTACTAAGGTTATTTTCATTGTATTTAATGCATGAGCGAATTCTAGTGATCCCATGTTAGGAGCTTCTTAGCCGGCTTGACATAGGAGTGAAGTAGGAGCTTATAGAGTTGGGGAAGTCCGTACACACCCCCACGACTGGTATTAAGGAATACAATCCGTCATCCACGCAATTAATATACACTAATCAATCGGTAAAAGATAGTTAGGGAGTAAGGAAATCTAAATAAACACACTTCTCTCCATATAGTTTTCACAACATTTATTTTCTTGTTATTTTATTTTATTTGCAATTGTAGTTATTTGGGTTAGTTGACTAGCAACTAATTCCGCCCACTCCTTCAACCCCGAGATTTTTACTTGCTTTCCTAAAAATATAAAAATACAAAAGAGAGTCTTCCCTCACCCTTAGACCTATTAGAGTAGCTTTTCAATCTTAACGACACTATTCTCTAAAGAACGATCAATCCCCCGGTACTTGCCACTACACTATACTACATCGGTCAGGTACACTGCCTGGTGGGGATTGCAAGCTTCTCAAGATCCCTTGAGAAGTAAAACCTAGTGCGTGGTCGCAATCCCGCGCATCATTATGTTGCACACAAAATTCGTATATGTCTTGGGGTATTTATAGTTTCTGTCATAGGGTATGATGCGGCGCATAGCATAGGTAGATGCGGCGCATGTACTTAACTTCGCGTAGGGTCCAAGATTAATATATTTTGGAATATTCGTACACTGTCTTCAGATGCGGCGTAACTTGAATCTTTATGCGGCGCATGTCCTTCTGTGTCTTGGATTGTATCTGGTGAAGTCTTGATAGTGATACGCCGTATGTCAGAAGTATAATGTGGCGTATCTGGAGTAGAATAAGCTTAATCTTCTTCGTTGACCAAAGTTTCAAAAGCGGCGCATGGTAGAATTCCATGCGGCGCATTCTTCAAAGTCAGGCAATGGTCTTCGAATTCATCTAAGTATGATATTGTGGCGTATCTGTTGATAGAGATACGGCGCATCTTCTGGATTTCAGTAGGCTTTTGACATCTTGCTTGTTTTGCTTCATAATTTGTCCAAAATCGGCAAGTTTCACCAATTGCTCATTTTTACCTGAGAATTACTAAAGTAAACAATTAAGCATCGATTCTCATAGATAATGTAATAAAACAAGTCAAATAAATGGGATAAATGATGACAATAATATGTACTTATTTGATGTCATCAAATATCCCCCCACTTGAACTTTACTTGTCCCCAAGTAAACCTTAGATTAAGATTATGAAAATGTATCCTAAAAGTTATTAGGTTTTATTTGTATCATTAAGCACGTATTCGTTTTATCATAATCACACAACCAAACACTTAACGAAGTAGAAACAAAATAAATTTTCAATATCAAAACAATTCTAAATCGTTTAGTTGTTTAGTCGTGACGAATATTCTATCATAAGCTTGACAAGTATACGCATATCCCCCACTAAAGCTAAGGAGTAACAAGTCTAAAGCGGTAAATAGGGTTTAGAGGATTAAGGGTTGAACCTAGCTCCGTTCAAACATTTCCTGCATAAATTTAGTAGATTGCTGGCGCGAGTCTTCGACGCATCAACTAACGGATGGTCACTAGTGCACTTCTTGGATCGCTGGCGCGTTATTTGCATAACGGATGGTCACCAAGTCATACACTAGATCGCTAGTGCGTTAGTCAATTAATCTAATACTCGGATGGTCACTACCTTATTCATACATTTAATATTTTCACTAAGCCATCATCGTATCCGGATGCTCGTAAGCTAATAACGAATATAACAATACGGTTGGGTAAGGATAACATTTAGGATATAAATTGGTGTAAAATAAAAAGAAACAAACAAATAGATTAAAATCCTAAGTGTGGTTAATTACTTTCCCAACCATCATATGAATAAGACTCATATCCTTGAATAACTCACGCTTTTGGCTCATGTAACTCACGCTTTAGGTAGACACGAATTATACTCAATAAAATCTTAAACAAAGAATAAACCTTAGTTGGCGTCTCATAACGGCCAACTCCCATTCAATCCATAAATATAATACAACAACAAATAGTGGAGTTCCACTTAATACAAAACTTTACATAAGTTGGTTAAAACAAACTTCCAACTTTTTCTCTTTCTTTTTCTTTCTATTTTTTCGATTTTTTTAATACTAACATAAATGTGCAAAATTTCACAACTTTTCTATCATGATTTTTCCGGATAATTTTTCCATACTTTAACTTTCAGAAATAACTGTAATAGTGAAAGTAGTAAACACACGAAAAATAAACTAGAAATCATACAATATGTACTTTCACTCCAATTGCATTGTGCAATTTCCTGACCTAACCAAGGATAATGAATTACGCATGCAAACACAGTTAATGTAAGGAAACACACTTTGCCTAAAGTAACTATCCATGGACTTTAATCTACAGGGTAGGCTAAGGTGTAAGGGTGTAACGAAACATTATAACAAAGGTGTAAGAAATGAAAGGAATGGCTCTGAGGGTTTTTCTAGGGGTATCTTACTCTAAAAGTGAGAGTAAAAAAAAGGGTTTATACGGGGGTTAACTAACCAATGTAGTTAGTTAATATCACATAACATATAAAGGTTATTTGGGTGTAATCCTAGAAATTTACCAAGTTAGAAAAGTCACTCCAATTATATCGATAATACTCATTATGGTGGTCTCGAATTGTATACAAGCCAAGTTCTAAAGTTTACAAGTCACCATCACACTAAAGTTTTTAATTTTTGGAAAAATAAAGTTATGTGTGCGGTTATGTAATTTAGACTTAAACAAAAACATGCTAAATTTTTTTTTAAATTTTGATAAATTAAGCGCATTTTAAGCATATTTTGAAAAGTTTGGGACAAGTAAGCGTTTTAATTCTCCATCCCCCCATTTAAGTTAAACAACGTCCTCGTTGTTCGTATTGCAAGTTAAAAACTGGAAAATAAAAGAATTAGAACGTAGAAACTCCCCTGAGATTAGCTCGGTATGATCCTCCATTATGCGTTTATTGAGCAAAATCTACTTTCTTGTGGATGAGAAACGTTTAAGCTCAATGAATGATGTTTCCACAGAAAGTACAGGAATCTATTATACCATCAAGACTTTAACACACATGGGTTAAGAAGGTTCAAACTTGCATAATTCATTAGTAGTTAGTAAAAATAAAACCTAAAATATAAAATTGAAAATCATTAGGTCAGTCGATACGCCGCATCCTATGGTAGAGGATGCGCCGTATCGAGCCTGGAATTAATATGAATCAGAATAAAATATGTGTCGCATGCTTTAACAGGGATGCGCCGCATTAAATAAACTGATAGAATGTTCAAAAGAAAATAAAAATGCAGAAAAGGAAAATGGATATGACCTGTGCAGTTGATACGCCGCATCCTATGATGGAGATGCATCGCATCTTCTGCAGGTCTGACAGACTCGACACAAACAGAAAAATAAGATAAAAATCCGGGTTGTCTCCCGGTCAGCACTTGTCTTTATTCCAGAGTCTTCAAGTTAGACTCACGTTCAGCTCCTATTTTGTTCTCGTTACGTGCCACCCTTCTTCCTTCATTTGAAAGATGTTACCGTATAGTTCCGCAACATTTTATTCTGATCGACTAAATCTAATATACTCTTTGGCCTTTGTCGCAACATATTCCTCATATGGTCCCAAGGAGTATTTGATGACTGCAAATTTTTCAGAAATTATCATTGGGTGGTTATTATAAGGGATCCTAAGTAGTCGACATTTTCTTTCAATGAAATCTTCCTCGTCTTTATCCACAAATTTATAATAATCATTCGTATTCAAGTAGTCATCAAGTTCTTCAATTAATTTTCTTTGTGACTCATCGTTATCATCATGTGGATAATAATTTACCAAATTGATGGATTGATAATAATCTTGGATCTCGTCCCACTTTCTTTTTGATTCCCATTGTAATCTTTGATCAAGCCTTGTGTAATCATTAAATTCTCTATGCACCCATTCCCAGAAAGTAGTGTTCAATGCTCCCTTTAGTTCTTTTAAGTACTCAATTCGACCTTTTTCTTGTAGAGCTTCTGCCCTACGCGGGCAGTCTTCAACTTGGTCATACCAATCGTAGTCTACGAAACAGACATCATTACCAACTCGTTTCATACCAATTATACTTCCCCCATTACAGGTTCCATCATTTATCCAATCACAAGTTGGCCATTCACTACTCTCACT
Source organism: Artemisia annua (assembly GCA_014162995.1). Lineage (NCBI taxonomy): Eukaryota > Viridiplantae > Streptophyta > Magnoliopsida > Asterales > Asteraceae > Artemisia > Artemisia annua. Next base: position 115,643 of record LBNU01004023.1, on the reverse strand, counting down.
CTTGAAATGGAAAGGTTTGCACGTGTGATTAATGCGCCCATATTGCCATGGTTTATCCCATACCCATGGTGTTTCATCATTCCATTCATAGTACCAGGTATTTTTAAATTCTTCATAGGTTTTAAACCCTGGTAAGTCTCCAGTGAGCACATCAACATCTATTTGAAGAAGATAGTTGAATTCTTTGAATTGTTTGCATAAGGGTGTCTCGTAGTCAAATATGTCGGCATCGATGCTAAACAACTCCTCGATGCCATCCTTAGTAGTCAAGTTATCGCATGATGACTCATTATCAGATTTTACTTCTTCATCTTCACCTCTCATCCAATAAATCCATAGTGCATCCTTGGTAGCGGTATCCATGGTTTTATGATTATTGAATTTACTAGCTAACCAATCTGAAAAATCGACATCGTTGGGATCGTAGTTAACGTCAAAGCTAGTATTTCTCATCATCATCTTCCTTATATCCATGAACTCATTGAATTGCTCCCTAAAACTTCGCGTCAACAATGAGGTTACTATGCGCTTAACATCATCCATAGGAGCAAATTCGGGATCACCATATTTGAGTTCAAGCCATTCTTCTAAAGAGATATCCATTAACCTTACTATCTTTTTATGAAATAGAATTTCCGATTCATCATACATTCTCTCATCTTCCAGGTAGCTTTTTTCTATTCCCCAGTACTGCTCGGAATAAGGCATATAGGAAGGTTTTGTAGGTTGGATACTTACTTCGTTATAGCTTTGGTTGTTTGATTTAGTGATGGCGTGATTAGAGTTCATGTATTCGATTTGAAACTTCCCATCTTTTTCTTCAGTAGTAGTCCAAACCAAACCTTTGGATTCAATGATGGGCCACAAATGGAGTAATTCATCTTCTGTATAGCTCATTAGTAAGTCATAAGTGAATAAATCATCTTCAATGCTGCTCAATCGTTTGAACTCCTTAAATATAGTTTCAAGAGGAGTTTCCCAAGAAAATAAATCAGCATCAATGGCGAATATATTGAACTTAACATCTTCATAAGCTTTCAATGAGCATACAGGCATGGTGGTGTGAGACTCGGATTGTAGTAAAGTATCAATCGTAGGCAAGTTGCAGACAATAGCATCGAAATTTTCATAGGGATCTGAAAGTAAGAGTTCCTTTCTCCATTCTGACCTTTTTTCGCTTTTATTAGTATCGCATAACGCTGGGACTTGCTCAGACTAACTTCATAATTATCGTATTCATCATCATTCTCCGAAATCAACATCTTCTCAGTGCAAGACTTTTCATAATGCCTATTCTCCTTATGTTCCATAACAAGATATTCGTTCATCGTGATGTCTTCCATAGCAATTCCTGTCATCGTAGGTAAAATCGTTAGTAGGATCTGTCCGATGGGAGAAAAGTTTGATAACTAAGGAAACGAATATCAAAGATAAAAGTTGCTGATATCTGTAGGTGATGCGCCGTATCCTGGAAAAAGGATACGCCGTATCCTATTACGTTAAAATTAAAATCAGACTTTTATTCAGAAAATCGATACGCCGCTTTTGAATTAGAATGCGCCGTATCTTATTAAATATCAAAAATCGATTATATTTATAAAAATTAAATGCGCCGCATAAGCAGAAGCTAATGTGCCGTATTTTCGTTACGCTTAAAAATACAAGATTTTTGATTTAGTAAATGCGCCGTATCGATAAAAATCGATGCGTCGCTTCAGTTTAATTAATTCGAAAACTGTTTTTAATTAAATATATAATACACCGTATCTGTGAAAATAGATACGTATGGCGTTAGGGTTTTGAAAATTTTCTTTTAAAAACAGAATATGCCGTATCTAGGGGATAGATGCGTCGTACTCGAATTATTAAACGCTTTGTATTTAAAAATTAAAACGCAATACGCCGTATCTGAGAATCAGATGCGTCGTATCGTTTGTATCAGCACAATACAACGACAGCAGTTAATGCAGAAAACAAAGAAAAATAAAAATAAAAATAAAATAAAATTACAGAAAATAAAATAAAAACAAAAAACAGAAAATATGCAAATTATACAATGACAATCTAACTAATATACAACAAAGTTAGTGGTTAGAATCTAAAAATATAATAAAAAGAAAATCTAATTAAATTACTAATCAGATTAACAGATAATAATAATTCACTCCTCGGTAACGACGCCAAAAACTTGATGTGGTCGCGATGTGTCGTCGCGGTTTAGCAGTATTAATACTTACTCAAGTTTTAAATTTATATTTAGCCGACTTATGAATAACACACACCTAACGAGCAGTGTACCCAGTAAGTATGAATATAATGGTAAGTAGAATGTCGATCAGTAATAGTGGAACGTATTATCTAGTTAACCTAATAAGTATTTTAATATTCTAAGTTAGTTCTACAGCCTAATCTAACGAAAAGGGGTTCAGCCTGAGAGACTGGCACAGTTTGGTTTTATTAAACAGTAAATTAAACTAATGTGCATGAATCAGCGAATAGCAAACACGGACACAGATAGATGGTTAGAAGCAGAAGAAGGCATGTCCTGATAGTTAAGTAGCTTGTCACTTGTTTTATTTCTAGTTCTATATGAAGTGTATTATAATTAAACCTTTCTCGTTGGATCTCATTATATCGGCAAGTAAACTCTTAATGATCACTTATGTTTATCCTATTTATCTAAAGACATCAGCTAAATAGGCGAGGAACAGGTATGGTAGCCCAGAAGACTCAGCTAAACACAGAGATTATCAATTCACTAATATAAGTTACAAAAGACATCATTATATAGACTTTAATTAATGGGAAAGCAATATTAAGGGGTGCGGTTTGGTGGCCGGTGTCAGCCCATCAATCCTGATGAATTAAAGCGTACTACTACAATAAAACAAAACTACTTAATGAATTAAATACATGCAGGAACTTCTTACAGCTCTAATATCTTCGATATGGGTGTGTCTTGTGATGCTTCTTCAATGAGTTCGTCTCCTTAGGGTTATATTGCACACAAAATTCATATATGTCTTGGGGTATTTATAGTTTATGTTGGAGGGTACGATGCGGCACATGGCATAGGTAGATGCGACGCATGTACTTAACTTCGTGTGGGGTCCAAGATTAATATATTCTGGAATATTCGTACACCGTCTTCAGATGCGGCGTAACTTGAATCTTTATGCGACGCATGTCCTTCAGTGTCTTGGATTGTATCTGGTGAAGTCTTGATAGTGATACGCCGTATGTCAGAAGTATAATGCGGCGTATCTGGAGTAGAACAAGCTTGATCTTCTTCGTTGACAAAAGTTTCAAAAGCGGCGCATGGTAGAATTCCATGCGGCGCAATCTTCAAAGTCAGGCAATGGTCTTCGAATTCATCTAAGTATGATATCGCGGCGTATCTGTTGATAGAGATACGGCGCATCTTCTGGATTTCAGTAGACTTTTGACATCTTGCTTGTTTTGCTTCATAATTTGTCCAAAATCGCCAAGTTTCACCAATTGCTTGTTTTTACCTAAGAATTACTAAAGTAAACAATTAAGTATCGATTCTCATAGATAATGTAATAAAAAAAGTGATATAAATAGGATAAATGATGACAATAATATGTACTTATTTGATGTCATCACGGGGCAACTAAGATCGGTGCTTTAGTAAGCTTTTTCTTCAGTGTTTGAAAAGCTTCGATGCACTCGGGAGAGAAAATGAATGGAGCATCTTTCTCTAGAAGATGATTCATAGGTCGGGCTATTTTCGAGAAGTCTTGAATGAACCTTCGATAGAACCCGGCATGCCCAAGAAAACTCCTGACACCTTTGATAGTGGTGGGATAAGGTAGCTTGGCAATAACATCAACTTTTGCTCTGTCGACCTCAATCCCGTTTTTAGAAATCTTATGGCCGAGGATAATGCCCTCTTTGACCATAAAGTGACTCTTCTCCCAATTGAGAGAAAGATTAGTTTCTTTACATCTTTTCAGCATAGTGTCTAAATTGGAGAGACATGTTTGAAATGAACTCCCAAAGACCGAGAAATCATCCATAAAGACCTCCATTGTTTTCTCGATCATTTCGTGAAAAATGGCAATCATACACCTTTGGAACATGCCCGGAGCATTACATAGGCCAAAAGGCATACGTCGATAAACAAACATTCCATAGGGACATGTGAATGTAGTCTTTTCTTGATCTTGTGGGTCTATGGGAATTTGAAAGTAACCCGAGAAGACGTCGAGGAAACAATAGTATTCGTTCCCAACTAATCTCTCAAGCATCTGATCCATGAAAGGGAGAGGGAAGTGGTCTTTACGGGTGGCCTCATTTAACTTTCTATAGTCAATACATACCCGCCATCCCATAACTAATCGAGTTGGGATCAACTCGTTGTCATCATTTGTGACCACGGTGATTCCTCCCTTTTTGGGAATACAATGAATTAGGCTAACCCAAGGACTGTCAGAGATGGAATAAATCAATCCGGCATCAAGAAGTTTGATAACTTCTTGTTTAATCACCTCATGAATTTTTGGATTAACCCTTTTCTGTTGTTGGACTGCTGGTTTGAAATCATCCTCCATTAAGATCTTGTGAGTACAAAATTCAGGGTTAATACCCTTGATATCGTAGAGTTTCAACACAATGGCTTGCTTGTGGGATTTCAAAACCGTTATGAGAGCAGCCCTTTCCTCATCACTCAAGTCTTTAGAAATTATGACAGGTAATTTATAATCACCCTCCAGAGATGCATATTCAAGATGAGGAGGTCAGTCCTTAACTCGACCTCAAGAAAATTATTAGATTTTTCAATTGTTTTAATTTCCTCATTATTAAGTTTTTGTGGAAGAACAGGATGAGGGGAGGGATCTTCATTTAACAATTTCTCAAGGAGAAGGATGTCCCTTTCCGGGTCAATCTCTTGGTTATCAATTCCATCGGGAATCAAATCAATTTTGAGAAAGGCCTCTATTTCCTCTAAGACGAAGTCACTTCCCTCAAATGGAGTTAGAGAAGGAGAAGAATTAACGATTATAGGTTGAGAAGAGGGAGTGGGGTTGCCACTCGGAGAATTATCGGTGAAACCAAGAATTTCTTGAGAATACTATTCCAAAGCAACATCGATGACATCGATTCTGTTAATTGACACTGAGTCATAATTAGAATAGTACCTCGAAGTTTGAGCAAGGTTGAAGATGATGGCTTCATTACCAACACGTAGAGTAATTTCTTCATCAAATACATCGATCAAAGCACGGCCCGTTCTTAGGAATCTCCTCCCTAAAATGAGAGGAACCCTCGGATCTGCATCGAAATCAACAATCACGAAATCCGCAGGAAAATGGAACTTTCCTACTTTCACAAACACATCCTCAGCAATGCCGAGGGACGAGATATAGAACGATCTGCAAGCTCGAGAGTCATGCAGGTAGGAGTGAGTTCAGGAAGAGAGAGTTTCTTCCAGACTGAGTGAGGCATCAGGTTGATGCTTGCCCCAAGATCGGCCAAGGCAAAACATTCAACCATCCCCGGGAAAATGCAAGGAATGAGGAATTTCCCGGGATCTCCCAACTTTTCGGGAAGCAGTTTCAACAGAACCGCAGAGCAGTTTTCATTCAACAGAGTTTTTGCCATCTCAAAGAGTTTTTCCTTATTGCTTAACAAGTTCTTGATTGTTGATGCAAACTTGGGCATCAGAAGAATAGCATCCGCAAAGTTTATATCAAAATGTAAATCTTGAAAAATTTGGAAGAATTTTTCCATTTGATGATTTGCCTTTTCACGGAGCTTTTGATCATTTAAACGTGAAGGATAAGGAATTGAAGGCTTAGGGTTGGGTTTTGGAATTTCAACAGGATTCTTTGGAGTTTCAAATACGACTTTTGGTTTGGGGGTCGGGACCGGGACAACTTGAGGGTGGACGTCGTTGGTACCTCCGTTATTAGTAGGAAGTATCATGTCCGTAGTAGCCTCAGGCTCACATTCCGCTACCTCGGGAGGAAGAGTAGAAGGAATCGTGGGTCCATTATATGAAACTCCACTTCTGGTGGTGATCGCTTTGACATCGCCCCTCGGGTTAGCGATCATGTTGCTAGGAAGTATACCTGAGCCCAAGGGTCAATCATTTAAAGACTTCTTAAGTTCAGAGATCTGGCTGACCAATAACCGGTTTGTTTCCTCTTGTGATTTTATGAATTGTTTCAACAACTCATTGGAGGAAGATTGGGATTGAACAACGTTTTGATTTTGGTTAGGAAAGTTTTGAACACGGTTGTTTTGAAAATTTTATTGATTTTGGTTGTTATTACCCTGATTGAAATTATTACCCTGATGATAATTGCCCTGATTAAAATTACCATGCCCTTGATTTCTTTGAAAATTTCCTTGGTTTTGAAAACCCTGGTTTTGACCGGAATTGAAATTCCCTTGGTTTTGGAAACCTTGGTTCATTCTATTTTGGTCTTGATTCTGATTGAAATTTTGGTTCCGGTTTTGAGCATTTTGGTTTTGAGATTGACTGAAACCGGGAGGTCCAAGATAATTGTTGGACCGATAGCTTGAGAGATTACGGTCCCCCTATGGTTGGTAAGAGTTACCCCCCGCATTGTAGGAACCTTGAGCAGCATATACGTTCTCATGAGTGAAGCCACCGGTGGCTGGGTACTCAGTATATGGATGTGGACCACCACATGTTTCACAACTTTGACTGACAGCTCTAACTTGCTTATTTTGATTCGTCTGGTGCATCCGTAGAATCGCAGTGGACAAATCATCAAGCTTCTTGGTGAGAGCAGCTATTTCATTGGAAGTTTAAGTGACAGATTTACATGAATCATTCCTTTCAGCTGAGGAATCCTAAAACTTGTGATGGGCAGTCATGTTTTCAATAAGATCGTAGCACTCTTCGGGGGTCTTTTACATGAAGGTCCCACCAGCAGCAGCATTGATCGTGACACGATGTCAAAGTGTCAAACCATTATAGAAGGTATCTATGATGGTGACAAGAAGCATGTTGTGATTAGGACAAGGATCGATTGCAAGCTTATAGCGTTCCCATGCCTCAAATAAGGACTCGTCGGGAAGCTGTCTGAAATTGCTAATATCGTTCCTCAATTTCGTCACCATGGATGGTGGAAAATATTTTGCTAAAAATTTGGTAACCATTTCACCAAAAGTATGGAAAGAGATATAAGTGAAGGCCGTCTTCGGTGACTCCATTCTGCTTCATACTCTGGGTGATGGTAAGAAATTTATCAAGATGCTTGTTGCATCGTCACCGGGTAAACCGTGGAACTGGCACAAATTCTGAACTTGCTGGATCATGTGGTGCTTGAGTCCAAAATCTGTGGCCCCAATAGTGAGTGGTGCAATGGGTCCTCCCCTCCCGTGCATGGTGGGCTGACACAACTCCTCCATCGTTTGGAGATCGGGAGCTGTTTCATCCTTGTGAGGGGGGGGGGGTGGTGGGGGCTCGTCATCCATTATTATGACGGGTTCTTCAATAACTTCATGTAACTCAGTTATGTTTCTTTGACGATTACGCCTTGTTTGTGAACGAGTGCGCATGCACTAAAAACAAAACCAATTAAAACAAGACCTAGGCAAAACAACAGAGAACATAAACCAATAATCACAATATGAATGGCTTCTTTGAAAAAGGTACACCAATTCACAAGGATACAAAGGCAAGTTTTTATCTTTGGTTTGAGAACTTATTAATGGTCATACCCCTAGTTGGTAGGTATTCTGTCGAATGTTTATCGATAATGTCTTTTATGTATTTATTTAACAAGAAAACAGAAAATGTTTTTGGGTTTTTGTGGGTGTGTGTGAAAAAACTTTTGGAAATATTTTTGGAATCGATTCGTTAACCGAAATCGTTTCCCTTAAGACTACTCGCAAGGTGGCGGAGAAGAAGAATGGATCTCTTTTTAGTTCACAATTTAATGTCAGAACTTGCCTTTACCACCTGTATAGGTTATAATCTTAAAGGAATCAAAGTAATTTAACTTCACGATTAGTTTTGTTATTTTTTATTTTTTTTTTGGTGTTGTTAACACTTTAGGAAAAATGTTAATGACTTTTTTGATTGATTTTGATTTTTACAAAAATTTACAAAGTGGCGAAATTTGTACAAGGAGGGTTTTGAAAAACCACTAAACTTTTAAACGTTTTAAAATACGAAACAACCTCCCTGGCAGCGGCGCCAAAATTTGACTTCTCCCAAACAGTCAGTCCTGAATCAACCAAGGATGCTGATCAATGAGATCAGACCATAAGGGTGAGAATTGATCAATTTATGATCCGGTGTAAGCACAGTGTTTTCCCGGGTCGTTATGTCCCAGCGAGGATTGAAATTGTATTTGGAAAACGTTTATGGGATAAAGTGATATGGAGAAAGTAACAAGAATATGATTGAGATTGATTACACTAAGCAAATATAAACGGAAATAAGTCAAATTAACAATATGAACAATTACTGGAAATCAGATAAACCAAAGACGTATTTAAAATTAAAAACGTAATTAAATTTAAAATAAACGTAAACGCGTACTAGAAAAAGGGAAACTAAAGCAGAATTAATCCTAAGGGGTGAAAATAACTTTTTACAAACTTAATAATAAAAGAAAATTTTTGTAGGAACCCAGCACTCCTTGATCGTTACGGGCTCTAGACTTAATAAGTCTAATATTATCTATATCTAGGAACAATAACATTGAATAACATGCAGCGGAATAATAAATAAGAACATCAATGTTATCAACAAGGTTTTTCATTATAATCTCTAACATAAAAACATTTACAACCCCAATTCTACTTGATCAAGGTAGAACGACCTTGAGGCTGACTAACCAACTAACTCTAACTAAACATTAATAAACCCTAGGCGTTTATCTTCTACGCCTAGGTTACACACACACACCTTTTAGTCGACTACATTATGGAAGACATACACATTAAAAACCTACGCCCTATGTCTCTTTATATAGAGAGATATTAGGGTTACAAAAGACTACGAATTGTATTAGGAAACAAATACTTTCCTAATCTTTATCTTCCATCTTTTTCTTTATCTTTTGTCACATTAAGTCCCTCATGTTTCATTCTTCTTGTTTTGTATCATCAAATCAATAAATATAATTCCCAACAATCTTCCCCTATTTGATGATGACAAAACAAACACCTTCTTGTACGAACTTCCCTAGACGAAGTAGAAAAGTTGAGATAAAATCTCACCATGAATGAAACAATCTTGTCTTCCCCTTAATTCATGCAATGCCACTCCAACATCTCTTCAACATCTCTTCCCCTTTTTGTTATCAACAAATAGGGAACATATGCAAATAATGATCTTGACCACCACGAACCAATACCACACTTCTAATCAAAGCCTTCCAATGTTTCAAATTGCCCTCCATGAAGAACACCAAAATGCTTACGAAAAATGAATCCAAAACAATAGAAACTCCAACTAGTAGTAGTAGTAATGATCAACAATAGTAAAAATCAAACACTTCCCCTTGAGTGGTGCATGAACATCAAATGATTAAACACATCATTAGATACTTCCCCTGAAATCAATGTGCTAACCATCTTCATGATTCTTCAAATCTGTAAGCTCCTTGTAATGATTACTGATGAAGAAAACCAAATATAACGAACTTGATGAAGAAGTAGAATAACCCAAACTTGTGTCTTATGTCTTGTACTAACCACGTGACTCCAAACTCATACCAAGAACAAAAAATATGAATAGACCGCAATCTCTTGACAAATCCTCAACTAGATGAGACACTGAGTACTACAATGTAACTCCTTTAAGTGATAGCCAATGTGTGCATAGAGCATCATAAGAAAAATCACACTCTTTGGCTAGATTTATCAAGTCTTTGTCACATCTTTAACGCACAAACAAGTTATCTTTAAACGTGATGAAGCCGTTTAAGATATGATAAGAACACGCATCTAAGAAGCTCCACTTCACCTTCAAATAAGTGATAAATAATCGTCTTCGTAACCAATTATTCCAAATAAACCAAATACGAGCCTTTTAAAAACCTTTAAGAACAATAAACTTCTTCCTGTGTGTGTGAATGAAATAACCTGTGTGTGTACTCTAACAAACTCATCTCGAATCAACCATAAGTACTTCCCCTTACTACTCGTAAACCATGCATATATATTGAACCATAAAGCTCTTATCGTATCTCCATAAAGCATCTAAACACAACAGTACTTTAAACCCAACAGTACTATGAATGAGAACAGTACCTTGCAAATAAGCATGTAGCAGCAGTACTTTCAAAACCTTGGAGCAGTACTTTGCAATGAGACGAGCAGTACCTTCGAAAAGTACAAGCAGTACTTTGATAACACGAGCAGCAGTACCTTGAGTGACAATGGAGCAGTACTTTCATAACGAAGCAGTACTTTAAATCAAGAGCAGTACGTTGAACAAACAGCAGTACTTTGTTGTACAAGAGCAGCAGTACTTTGATAATGGAGACGATTTAGCAGTAGCATACGTGCTAACCAAGAAGCAATACATATAATACTTGTAGTAGCATTAATAAGATACGAACAGTACCTTACTCCAGCAGTTCTTATCTTCACGCAAGCAATAAAAATACTTGAACAATCGTTCAACCAATGATATTGAATCAACAAGCTGCTATATTCTCCACAAAACAAATCTTGAATATTTCCACAACTCCAACACCGACCCATGATTGAATGAATCCCAATTAATTACTCCATGTACCATGGATCGTTTATTAATTTATCCCATGATTCAATAATAATGAATTAATACACCAGATCTGTTAAATCATTAAACTACCGACCCATTATCTTTTCCAACCAGATTCTTCGACAAAGTGGAGAGTGTACTGCCTTAGGGTATTTATAATAGTCTACTACTAGGGTTCATCCTTGAAACCATATTCAAGTCCCCAAAACCAGTAGCAAGCCATGAAGAATAAACCCTAAATATCTAGGGTTCCAAAAGTATGAAACTCGAATCAACTTCAAAGCTTCACTCTTCCATGAACTTTAGGCAGCAAGCAACATATATCCAACTCCCATAATGAATTAGAACAGTACAACACGAATTTAGAAAGTTGAATGTGCCAAAAACCCTAAAAAATCGACTTATAAGAAACTGTTTCTGCAGCAGACTTCGACGGACCAGAACTTTCACATAAAAGCTCAGACTGAAGATCCCTCCGGTGGAAATCTTCCTTGATATATAGAGAAGCTCCAGTAAAAATTTCAGCCCGATCCAACGGTTAACGAAGGAGCTATCGCGTTTGCAAAACTGCTCTGCAGAAAGTTGCGAAAATTGAACCAAAGTCGATTTTTTCTTCATTCTTCGACGAAAAACCTTGTCAATCCCTAGGTATCGAGCTCCCCAATCTCTGATACCACCTGATAGAAACTAATGACGTGGTAATTATAGTTTCTTGGATCGTTTTGAGCCTTAGGGTTCAACAATAACAATGAACAATTATGCACAGCGGATTGAAACAAATCAATTGTTATTGACACAAGGTTTTTCCACATCATCACCTCCAATTATTATTTGATCAGAATAATAACGTGTTACCTAACTGTAACAGGGATCTAAGACATCTCAGACCTTAGAGGTATCGAACACAAACAAGTTCTAGGCATTTACAAGACATATGCCCTAGAACACACACACACACCTTTAGATATCTACATTATAGAAGACCTAATAATAAAACCTGTACCTTTCCTCTCTTTATATAATAGAGAGGGCTAGGGTTTACAAAGAGATAAGAATACAGAATATTTAGACAATCGTAGTAACATAATAATAATATTTCCTGTATCTTTATTCTTTTGCAGCTTTCTCTCTTTGTCAATATTAGTCCCTTTGTTTCATTCTTATATCCATTTTGTTACATCAAATCTAGAATCCCAACAATCTTCCCCTATTTGATGATGACAAAACAAACACATTCTTGTGCGAACTTCCCTAGACGAAGTAGAGAAATTGAGATAATTAAATCTCGTCATGAATGAAACAATCTTTGTCTTCCTCTTAAATCATGCTATGCCACTCCAATATCTCTTCCAAATCTCTTCCCCTTTTTGTTATCAACAAATAGGGAACGAATTGAAAGCTTCCCCTTGAGTGGTGCATGTAGATGATTAAACATTTAATCATTAAGCTTCCCCTGAAACCCATATGTTAATCATCTCTTGAATCTTCAATTCTGTAAGCTCCTTGTAATGATTACTGATGAAGAAAACCAAATATAACAAACTTGATGAAGAAGTAGAACAACCCAAACTTGTGTCTTATATCTTGTACTAACCACTTGACTCCAAACTCATACTAGAAGCACAAAAAGTATAAGTAGACCGCAACCTCTTGATAAATCCTCAACTAGATGAGACACTGAGCACTACAACGTAACTCCTTAAAGTGATAGCAAATGTGAGCATTGAGCACCTTCAGTTTGTAAATCACACACCTTTGCTAGATTCATCAAGTCTTTGTCACAACAATAAAGCACAAACAAGTTATCTCCAAAGTGTAACACCCACCTTGAGATATGATAAGAACACGCACCTGTGAAACTCAACTACAACATCAAATAAATGATATTCAACCTTCTTCGTAATCAATTAATCCAATAATCCAAATAACGAGCCTTTTGACACCTTTAAGAACAAAAACTTCTTCCTGTGTGTGTACCAAACAACCATGTGTGTGTAAAACCATCTCTAATCAATCATATGTACTTCCCCTTACTGCTTGTAAATCATGATCATCAATAAAATTTGTAGCAGTACTTTAAAAGAACAACAGTACTTTCAAACGAACGTCAGTACTTTGAAATAATAGGGGCAGTACCTTCAAATAACTAACAGTACCTTGCTCATAAGCGTAGCATCAGTGTGCAACAGTACTTTAAAACAACGAGCAAGCAGTACTTTCAATAACAAGCATTACTTTGATATAAAAGTACCTTGTTAGCAACAGTATTCGAGAAGCAGTACTTTGATAATAAACACGCAACAGTACCTTCATAACAGCAGAGCAGTACTTTAATTGGAGCAGTACCTTGAGAGAAACAGCAGTACGTTGGAACTGTTGGTATAATTGAGCACTATTTGAATCTTCAAAGTAACCTGTATCTCATGTGCTTGAACGTATAAGCCGACAAAAGTCATTAATAAATCACAACTGATATTGATCTCAACACATCACTTCCTTGCATTATCTTAACGTCCCATGATTGAAGTCTTGACCAATCCAAAATTACCATGAATTCACCAAACGACAAGAATAGCAGTGATACATGACAACCAATATTATCAAATACCATCCCACTATCTTGAATAAAATAATCAACACCCAGCTGCTAGTAAAATAATGCGATTGTAGCAGCAGCATAACGACAACAGCTATGATAACGATTTGTCAATTTATGACCACCAATCAGATCTCATGTTATTCATAAACAAATAATATAGCAGCAAATCAGTCCCATGATTAAAGTGAATATAATCAATTCACTACGAGATTAACAATTCCATATCCACTTGCAAAAGCATGATCATTGACCCCACAACTTTAAGTTTAATACGAGGTTTAATATTAGTTGTGTAGGGATAGAATGAATTTAAAAGGATCATGCACCTCACGACAACAAATTGGTTGTGTTTTTGTCGCCAAAACTTCACAATCGCAGCAGTCAGATTAAACAATAATAATAAATACGATTAAGAGCAAAACTTTAAACACCAATCGTCCTTTTTCCGAAACAGCTTACTTCAACAACAAAGCTTTTTCTTCATAAACACGACATCAAAAACACCTTGTAATCCTAGATATCACGAGCCCCAGGCTCTGATACCACATGTAGGAACCCAGCACTCCTTGATCGTTACGGGCTCCAGGCTGTTAAACCTTTAATTATCTAGGAATAATAACATTGAATAACATGCAGCGGAATAATAAATAAGAACATCAATGTTATCAACAAGGTTTTTCATTATCATCTCTAACACTTAATAATTTACAGCCCCAATCCTACTTGATCAAGGTAGAACGACCTTGAGGCTGACTAACCAACTAACTCTAACTAAACATTAATAAACCCTAGGCGTTTATCTTCTACGCCTAGGTTACACACACACACCTTTTAGTCGACTACATTATGGAAGACATACACATTAAAAACCTACGCCCTATGTCTCTTTATATAGAGAGATATTAGGGTTACAAAAGACTACGAATTGTATTAGGAAACAAATACTTTCCTAATCTTTATCTTCCATCTTTTTCTTTATCTTTTGTCACATTAAGTCCCTCATGTTTCATTCTTCTTGTTTTGTATCATCAAATCAATAAATATAATTCCCAACAATTTTATATAAAAGAAAATTACTTTTTTGATTTTTTAATTATTTATTATTAATTAAAAACTATTTAATTATTTTTTTAAATAATTTAAATTACTAAAAATAATAAAATAACTTAGAAAATTATGAAATTTTTTATAAAACTAATTAACCATCATAGGAATCCTACAAAATTATAAAAAGTTCCTAAAACTTAAAAATAAGCTTTTTTAGATTTTATTTACTTATTTATTAATTAAAAGCTAATTAAACTAAATTAATTATGAAAAATAGCAAATGAACAGTAAAAATTATGAACTTTTTCTAAAAATACTTTATAATTAATAAAAGCTAGGAAAAATAAAAAGGTACTAGTGCTTATAAATAAGCAGTAATGGATTTTATTTTTGATTTTTTAATTAAAACTAATTTAACTAATATTAATTATTGAAAATACTAAATGAAAACAGAAAATTATGAAAATTTTTATACAGATACTATAAGATAGCAGGAACCTAGGAAAAATCTAAAAACATGCAAGTGCTTAATGAAAAAGCATAAAAATAAGCTAAAAAGCTTATGTAGCTTAAATAGAAGCTATCACTTTAAGAATAAAAAGGGAAACTTAAAAAATTAACCACCCTATAGGGAAGATGGTGCTCAGTGTTTGTTTGGTGGACTGGGTAAGCTTGAGGTCAGGGGTTCGAATCCCACAACCAACTTTTTACACAACTATTTTTTTTTTACTTTTTCTTTTTGTAGAAATGATTAACAACTAAAAATGAGTAATTTTTACAAAAACAACTTTTATGAATACCCACAATAAGCTCTGTGTGAGCTTAATACCCCAACAGTTAGCCAAATGGCTAAAAATGGAACTTTTGAGTTTAAAAGGGCTATCCAAATAAGCTATAAGCTAAAACCTAAGTGAAAATAAGCTATAACTAAACTGAGGCAAGGGAAAATAAGCTAGAACAAGCAAAAAGCACACAGAAAAGAAAAGATAAGCACAAATAAGCAATCTCAATCAAGCAACCCTATACAGGCCCTGAAGGGTGACTTGCAGGCTTGATTTGGGCCCACCAAATAAGCTCAGGGGTCCAAGGAAAGACTTGAACCAATAAGCTAGCTAGGTGAGCTTCTCAAAGAGCCAAGAAGCTAAGGGTGGGACCCACAAATAAGCTCTACAAGAGCTTATGAAATGGCTTGTTCACACTGATTGGTCAGTGTGATCTGACCAATTGGTGGCTCATTGAGGGTACAAAATAAGCAGGCAAATAAGCTCAAAAATGGAAAAGAAGCACACGCACATGTAGCCTGAACTATGGGCTATCCAAATCAACAAAAAGCTAAGGCTAAGGTGCAATAATGAAAAATATGCAAGCTTATGAAAATAGCTTGTGAGCCTGTTCTCCCTGGTGGGGAGATTTTAGAAAAACTAGCCAAAAGAAGCACCAAAATAAGCACCAAAATAAGCAGTGAGTAAAATTTCTAAAAATAATCCAAAATATGGATTAACAAGATTAGCTGCCAAATTCTAATTTCCCAAAAGCTCAGAAGCTAAAATTGATAACTGAGGTCAAGAAAATTCCCACCAAAATGAGGTTTCTGAAAGACTATGTAATATTGACTTTTATGAAATGAAACCTATTTTGACTTTGTTGAGATTTGATTGAATCCTAGTTACTGAAAATGATGTAATAAGTTAAAATGAGATTATACTAAGCTAAATTAACAATTATGAACCCTATGAATGATTTTGGATCTTAAAAAGCTTGACAGTAAACAACTATGGAGAAATTAAAAAGATTTTGACTTTTAATCAAAAGACCATGGGTTTTTATGACTTAAGTGATCTAATGGTACCTAGTATGACTTTGTTTAACAACAAACAACAACACAAACAACCTGTAGGCCACAGAGATCAGCAATTACAAACACACCTTTAAAATACTGAAAATGAGATTTTCAATACAGTAAAATTATTTAGACCATGTTTTGCATACACAAGGTTATTTTATGATATATTAAGCTGATTGAGTCACAAAAACACTAACATTAACAACAAATGCCTAAGAATCAAGAACAAGCTATTTTGACATTCCTAGTGGTAAAAGGGTTTGTGACTATCACTCTAAAATGTGTGAGATCTCAAGTTCAATTCCTGCTAGGTGCAAACAACTTTAAGTGGCCACGTGAACCTCCTAAAAAGGGAGGGCTTTACCTGGTTTGAGTCTGTGTGGCAGTGGGTTCAAACCCCATGGATTAGTCGGCCAAATGGTCGGAAATCACGGTTACCAAAAAAAAAAGACAATTGAAATGAAAAACTGAGCAACCAAGAGATTTAAACAACAAGTATGAGATTTTAAGCAATAATCTTACTAACATACACTAAATAAGCACAAACAACCAAAGATAAGCAGTTAATAAGTTGGTCTACAGTAAAATGCAAAAATGGAAATTTGAGCTTACAAAGGCTTTCCAGCTTAGAACAAAGAACCAAGGTCCCAAATCACTTCCTATATCTTCCCATGAAGCTTCTAACCCAGGGCCATCCAATATTCACCCTGCTCCTTGCATCTTCTTTTTTCTTCTTTGATTTTTTATTTTTCACTATTTTTTTTGGTATTTTTAGTTTCTTACTCAGCATTACTCTAAATGATTTCTTAAGCTTTAAAAACTTACTAGTGAGCTTAAATTAGTACTGTGTTGACATAAATAATGCGTAAAAACATTATTTATATTTTTCGATATCTCTACGTTTTGACGATCACAAAATGTAAAATCATTAAACGTAAGATTACTACGTAAACAAGTATTAAGCTAGTTTATATCACTACATCCAACTTAATCACTTAAGGTATGAATAAACAAGTGCTTAATACATCTCATGATCAAAGGGGTATTTAATTAATTACTACAAAGTTTATTTAATTATATAAACATATTATATATTTTTGAAAAACACTTTTGGTAATAAAGAAAAATATTTTAATCATACTAAATATATGAATTCAAATTTTTAACCAAAATCAGTTAGTTTTTCACCAAATAAACTTTCCCCACAAAAAGACAAACATTCTGGCCGTTACAGCTGGGCGGCCCCTTAATTATAAGGGACGGCCCCCTTAATTTTAAGGGGGCCGGCCACAATTAAGGGGACCGGCACGCTCCTGTGTCAGAATTTTTCCCCTATAAATACCACCTTAAATCTGGTATTTTTTCTCACCTCTTACACGAAAATTTTCAGATCTAAATCTCTCTAAACATCTTCCAAAACCCTTTGATCATTAGATTACTAATCCTTGTTTCAAGTGATTCAATCCCTCATCATCGATCTTCATCCAAAGTGCAAGAGAAGAATACTCCTTCAACCTCAGGTTTAAGAATTATTGTATATTGATTGTGTATATTGTGTATAGCATTTGTGTAGTTGTGTTGTGTTCATTCTAAGTAGTTCTAGGAGTGTTAGTTGTAAATAGAAGTAGGGTAGTGGAGAATATTAAGTAGTGAAGTGAAGTAGTTGTGTTGTGAAGAAGTAGTGACAAAGTTGTGGTGTGCTCAAGTTGTGAAGAAGTTGTGGTGTGTTGTGAGATTGGTTCTAGCTAGGATTAGGACCCGACATTTAGCTTTGTGTCGTTAAGCCGGTGTAAGCAAAAATTGTGTAAGTTTTTCTCCGCCATAAGGGAGCTTGTTGACATAGTGAAAAAAACTCCCGAGTTAGGTGCTCGGGGAGTGGAGTAGGACGAAGAGGATATTCGTAGCCGAACCACTATATATCCTTTGTCTCACGGTGCCATTTTTCCAACTCTATCTCTTTACTTATTTACTTACTTTCATATTTGTCATATCATATACTTGTTGATATCGTAGTTTACAATTGTGCAAGTCTCTTGGTGATATATAAAATTCGAATTGGTGTTTTCATAAACAAAGTTTTTATAAATCAAAAAGACGTAAAACTATTCAACCCCCCTTCTAGTTTTCCACAATTGGTATCAGAGCCACGTCAAACAAGATTTTTAAAATATATTGTATTTTAAAACTTGAAATCGATCTATGGAAATGGAAAAATATTTAGAATGGAAAATTGTTTTTAAACCACCATTTCTTGAAAATGAAAATTTTCTTACATGGAAAAATC
>LBNU01004023.1:82995-95332 GCA_014162995.1 Artemisia annua | reverse complement strand
AGAATTCTAGAGAGTGTGAAAAGCTGAGAAGAAGATAGAGTGTTTGAAAGCATCCTCCTGGTGTTTGTATGAGCTTATAAGAAACTTGCATATTTTCAGGGAAAATATCAAGTTTAGGGGAGGATTTTTGGGTTTTGAAGTAACTCTACTTCTGGGTGCTACACTGCTGCTAGTCAGTCAAGTCTACTACTAAGTGTAAAATCTCTACTGCTAGACAAGACTACTGCTGAGACTCTACTGCTGGAAGAATACTGATGAGACTCTGCTGCTTGTGTGATAAGATTATGTATGAATATTTGTATTTATAGTATAGATATTATGTAATATTCTATAATGTTAGAAGATCATAGTCGTGGGTAGGAAGTTGTTTGTAAGTCTGTAGGGTTCCTTAGTGTATAAAAGGAGATCCTAGGGTTAGACTAGAGTACGAATTATTCTAGCATTGTATTCACTTCAAGGTTGCAAAACCCTAGCACTATTCAGGGTGCTCGTATTCAATATATTGAAGTGTTTAATTGGTGATATCATTGTGTTTGTGTTCCTCTTAAGTTAATCAATAAATTCCGCATATTGATTAAGTTTGTAACAAGTCAGCTTCTATACATTGTTGTCTTGGTTTATCTAAGATAATAATACTAGATCAATTGCTCAACTGGGATCAACAGGTATGAAGATGACAAGATATAGAGACGTCGAGTAATTAAAACAAAATATTCAATCGGTCGATTAGTGTACGTGCATCCAGCCGCAGGAGAGCTATTCTACTTTCGCATGTTACTTGTACACCAAAAAGGATGCAGATCTTTCGTTGAAGTTCGTACCGTCAACAACAAAATTTTCCCAACGTATCGTGCAGCATGTGAGGCTATGGGTCTACTTCATGATGACAATGAATGGAACATAGCCCTACAAGGAGCATGCATGTCAGCGTCATCGCAAGAACTCCGTACACTCTTTGCAAATATTTTGATGCATTGTGAAGTTGCAAATCCTATACAGCTATGGGAAAGACATTGGCGTTCTATGGCAGACGACATTTCACCAAGAGCTTCACAAAAAAGTGGTGTCAGAAACCTCCATGTAAACGACCCAGAGCTCAAAGATTACACTCTATATGAGGTTGAAACAATACTCAACAACTGTTCAAGATCAATCAAAGAATTTGGTTTCTCATTACCTCCACAACATTTGCTTCACGATTTGCAAAACAGATTGTTGATGGAAGAAAAGAACTATAACCGTGAACGGTTAAAAGAAGAAGTTGTTGTGTTAGTTGTTAAACTAAACACTGAACAACGGGATATCCACAACATGATAGTTAACGCGTGCAAGAATAAAGAACAGGAGTTGGTTTTTGTGTATGGCCACGGTGGAACGGGGAAAACTTTCCTATGGAAAACAATTATCAATAAGCTGAGATCAGAAGGAAAGATTGTGCTAGCTGTTGCGTCTTCAGGAATTGCTTCCTTGCTACTACCATCTGGTCGTACAGCACACTCAAGATTTAAGATACCGCTTGAGTTAACCGACGAGTCAATGTGTCAAATTAAAAAAAATACAATCATGTCAAAGTTACTTAATGAAACAGACTTGATTGTATGGGATGAAGCACCTATGAACAACCGCCATTGTTTTGAGGCACTCGATAGGACCCTTAAAGACCTTGTTAGGAACACGTTTCACGTTATTGAAGTGTCGGTCATTAGTTTATAATAGGTTGCTGATGTGTCGTGTATAGTATATATATAATAACCAAGTAATTTCTCAACAAATAAGAAATCACTCGGGTCGTGTCTCAGTGAAGGTTAAATGGAAAATTGTTTATCGTGAATGATAAACCGTGTTTGTGAAAAGTGTAAAGTGAAAATAGTGGGAAAGAAATTCAATTAGCACAAAGATATATCAAATAGAGCACAAAGTACAAGCTATAAATGCACAAAGATCAAAAATCAGATAATGGAAATGCAAACGTGAAATATTAAAATGTAACGTACAAAATAAAACGCGACTTTTATTTAAAAATGATCCTAAAAATGTGAAACAAATTTCTAAAAACTTTAAACAACTAAAAAGAATTTTTAGAAAAAGAAAAATATTTTTTTGACTTTTTATTTATTTATTATGAATTAAAAACTATTTTTTTATTTTTTTATTATTTATTTTTTTTATTATTTTTTTTTTATTATTATATTTTTTATTTAAAAAGAAATCCTAAAAATGACAAGTGAAAAGTTTAGGGACTGAAACTGTAATTTCTCAAACTTGTTTTAAACTAAAACCTTAAATTTCAAAAGACAGGGACTATTTTTGTAATTTTTGAAAATAAAATAAAAGAGGAAACCTAACAGATTCTATTTAACACTTTTTACAAACTACAAGGACCAAAAATGTCAAAAATCAAAAATGTTTCTGTTTTAGTTTTCTTTTAACAATCAGTCTAACAAGCTCACTTCACAAGCTTGTAAAAAGCTCTAGAGTCAACCAAATTTTAAAACAAGACCTGTTCTAGAAAGCCAAGCTAGCTTAGATTTCAAAAATCACAAAAGCCCTATCCCAAAATATCCAATTGTACACTGATTTTAGGCATGAACAGTTGATTAAATGAGAACATGTAACAAACTTGAATGAAACAGATTTCTATCAAACTTTGCAAGCTAATTTAAATGAGTAAATGTTTATGATACAATCTGAAATTTGAAACTATGAAACTATGCTAGGTTAACTAGCTAGAAATACAATTTCACATAAATTCAAACACAAGAGATCAACAAACACAGTTCATGAACATGGCATTCAGCAACTAGTATAAACCGACTTAAATTTTTACAGATTATTTAATTGCTATAACAGTTTGACTAAAATGAATTCAAACTACTAATTTCTATCAACCTAGTTATGTTTGAGCTACACTATCACTACAATAGCAAAACTAAGCTGTTTACCTAACAAAATAATGAATCACCAATTCCACAAGTACAACAGATAAGAGTAATGAGTGGATTCAAGTGACCTTTGACTTTTGGTGATGAATGTGCCAATATTATTGCTCAAATGAACTGTATAAGGTGTATCAAACTTCACTAGATCAAAATACTAACAACTTTTACACAAAAGCTCAGTTGTCTACTCAATTCCAAACACTCATTTATACAGCCAAGTGCACTACAAATCTGAGTTTCAAGCTACAAATTACAATAGCAATGATTTACCTAAACTCACTATCAATTATAGAACCAAAATGAACATCAAACAATCAACAGATATCAGCTAATACTTAGATTCTCAGGTCAAGCAAGTTATGACAGATTCTAGCTACTAACTGCAATAACATCAACAACTCTGAAGCATTAATTCATTCCAATCTCAGATCACTAAACAAGGACTAAATCAACTATTAACAGTAACAATTATCAACTAAAAAGAGCTATCACAGATTCAACAAAACTCAATGCAAATGATCAACCAAAATCTATATCAATACCACATCAGCCTCATTACAATAATACTCAGTATGATCACTTAAGCTCAAACAGTCATCAATTCACTGAAATATGATTCTTAAGCTGAACATTGTCCCAATGTTCAATAAAAAGATGTAAAAGTAAAGAAAATGAAAAAAAATGAAACAAATACTCCCCTGATTCGTTTGGTGTGGTAACATGGCTAAATCCTCCTCAAAGATGATGTAGAAGCTTCAAGATTAAAGCAGCGCCAAAAGCTTGATTCCATGTACATCTCCTTGTCCAATATAACCTGTTAAACCTGAGAAAACAATCAAGGCAAACCTTGCATAAAATCGGCGGTAAAATCTATATAAGGATATAATGCTTGTGGAATGAATGTTTGCAGATTCTTGGAGTTTATAAGGTAGCAAATTTCCACAATCCCGGCAGAAAAACAAAACTTGCAAAACTTTCAGAAAATTATTGCCTGACGCCGTCAGGTTGTGAACCCTGACGCCGTCAGAACTGATCTGACAGAATTTTTATGTTTAGTTTCCCGAAAATTTTTGGAAAAATCAATGCCTTAATTCCTGGAATCCTGCAAAACTTCATTATGACTCGAAACAAGCATTTGATTCAAACAAATACTAATATGTATGTTTATTTAATATTGTTATGATTCATGTTCAATTCGTTCTTTAAAAAAAAATTTAGATTTCCCTTAAACTTATCTTTTGTAAAATACCTTTATATGCAATTAAGACGAAGTTAAAAACAAATAAAGCATTTTCACAAATTATTCAAAACATGAAAATTAAACAATTATGATTAAGCATATATGACACAAACAAACAAATAAAAAAAAACATCAAACAATTAAAAACATGGGTTGCCTTCCAAGAAGCGCTTGTTTTTGTTCGAGTCATGAGCCTGACTCTACCCTTATTTAACTGAAATAGGGGAGGTTTTCCCTACACTTAGGATTAAGTGCGGGTGGAAGTAGCGATACACACCCTTAGGGTGGAAATATGCCACGTGAGGTGAAGGGGGTGAGTGAATGGCTTCCTTCATCCTAAAACTACCCGGATAATATTGGTTGATGGGTGGGTCGGTTTGTGTTTTGTCTCCTAGATGTAACTCTAAGGATGGAAAGTTGTGTAAAGATTGAGGTTCCGGTTCATCAACACTAGGAAATTCCCTAGAACTAAGAGTAAGGTTATCACTACAAGTATTCAAACCTATATCCTCTAGTGGTGCTTGGTCCAAAGGTTCTACACCCATTGGGATTCCTAAAGTCTGTTCTACTTCTTCTGGGTAAGTCACGGGCGGTGTGTGTGCCTCAAATGATGGTAGGACTTGTGGGGCATTTAGCGGACTTATGTTACTTACCTCATCGTTCCTTGTGTCAAGATCACCTATATCCTCATCATGTATTTTAGTAGAATCTAACCCTAACATTTTCCCAAGTATCTCAAGTGCTTCTCTAGGCATCTCAACTTTTATATCCGAATCATAAGAATCTTCCTCAATTTGCCTAAAGGATTCATCATGTGTTCCTTGAGATTCAAAGTCATTGGTCATAAAACCTAGGTCTTTTTTATCTATGTGATCGTGTTCGGCTAAATCCTCCATCACATCAAGGTTACCTATGTGTTCGTCCTGTATCATGGTAGGGCCTAACCATGACATGCAGCTAGGTGGCTCAACTCTACCCTCATCCCTAAACAAACTTGTTTCATGATCCTTGAAATTTGTGGTCAATTGACTTGTACTAACGTTTGTTGGGTTGTCTACTCTATAATAATATTGGGCACAATCTTCTATGGCATCCCATGCTTCTTCAGCATTTAATTCCCTAAAGTCCCCATTGGCAAAATCCTCAATGCACCTTTGGTCATATCGGTCGACACGATGGTAAAAAATTTTAGCTAGGGACCATAAATCGAAACTATGATGAGGGACTATTCGGAGTAAATTTTTAAAAGAGTCCATGCATCATATATGGATTCATCTCGATATTGTTTGAACATCAAGATGTCATTAGGGTTGAATGGATTCCGTGGTCGGTGGTATGGTGGATTCGCATACTCCATAACGGTGAGCGGAAGAGTCAATGTAAAGGGTTTTTACGAACAAAGACACAAAGAAAAGATAGACTAAAGAGAACCTAAAAAATAAAAAATAAAAATCTCACTAGAAAGGAATCTAATGAGTAGACCTAAACAAAATAAATTCAACCTAAATAATAACTATTCCCCGGAAGCGGCGCCAAAAACTTGATGCGTAGATTGCGGTCTACGCAACATGTTTTACCTCTCAAGGGATCTTGAGAAGCTTGCAATCCCCACCAGGCAGTGTACCTGACCGATGTAGTATAGTGAAGTGGCAAGTACCGGGGGATTGATCGTTCTCCACAGGGAATAGTGTTCGTTAGGATTGAAAGTAGTCTAATTAGGCCTAGAGGTGAGGGATGATTCTTTTTATATTTTTATATTTAATGGAAAGCAAGTAAAAATCTCGGTTTTGGAAGAAGTGGGCGGAATTAGTTGCTAGTCAACTAACCCAAATAAACTACAAATGCAAATAAAATAAAATAACAATAAAATAAAATGGTTGTGAAACTTATGAAGAGAAAAGCGTGTTTACTTAGACTTCATTACTCCCTAGTTATCTTTTATTGATTGATAAGCTTATTGTAGTTGCGTAGGTGACGGGTTGTATTCCTTAATACCATTCGTAGGGCCATGCACGATCTTCCCTAACTCTACAAGCTTCTACCTCTTCCTATGGCAACACGTTTAGTATCCTAACCATGGCCTCCTTAGTAGTCACTTATGCATTAAATACAACCATAATAATCGTAGTGCCATCCGATTCATGTTTCTTAAGACATCAAGCAGGTTACTAAAGGAATTTAGCCAGTTTTCTTAAGCCTAACATCGATAAACATTCACCCAACAACAACTAACAATAAACAATCAATCAATAATCAATAACTAGGTTTCATTAGATCTAAGCAAACACAAACAAACCTAGCCTAGCATGCTAAATAAAAGACAAGCATAAGATAAAATCAAACAATACATAGACATATTGAATAATTGAATGATTACTTATCTTCAATGAAACATAGAAGATTCAAGGGTTTGAAACCCTTAAAAAGTGTCGGAAGTTCGTACTAGGGTTACACCAAAATTCTCTCCAAAGTTACACACACTTTTATGAAAGAAAATCCTAAAATATATATAGAATTTACACTCTGACGGTGTCCGCTTTTACATTCTGACGCCGTCAACCCACCACGTTTAGGGTTTTCAGATCACCTAGATCTGCTTCTGACGCCGTCACCTTGTAATTCCTTCTGGCCGTCTCTCTTTAGCATAACACCTGACGGCCTAGACTTCTTAACACCTGACGCCGTCAGGTGTTAAATCTTGATTTCTTCACTTGGACGTCTGGTAAAGTCTGAATCCAACTCCTTTCTCTTCAAGTGACGGCGTCAGCTTGTAGCTCCTGACGCCGTCAGGTAGGATTTCCAGCATGCTTTTGAGACTTTGTCGTTTTCTTCACTTTTATGCTCCAAAAACGTCCAAAATGCAATGTTTTCCAGAATTCCTCCCAGAAGTACCTAAAATGACAAAAGGAACGATTTAAGGTAATATTTGATCATAAAATCACGATTTAGGGCTTAAATGACCCCCTAAAACCGTAACACTTTTCTAAATTGATCGAGAGTTGAACTCCATAAATGTCTATTCCCTCGTAGTCTTTCTTTATCACCGCCCCCGTCACACAGCTCCTTACTGGGGTTGTATGATGGCCATAGGTCGTAGGAATTCTGACTATCTACCAGAATGGAAACACACCAATGGTACTTTGTTTCAAGTGTAATCGGGCATTTGGGTTGGCCATTACCTTGTCTACTGGTCGGATGAGTCATAACAATCTTGAGCTCTTTGTTTTGGGTGGCATCTTCCTTTGTGAAAATTTTTTCCCCATGATCATGTGATTTCCTTCTTTGTTGCACAGATTCCGCATTGGGAGATGCATCAATCCTTTGTATAGCCATGCAAACCTTAGCTTCTTCATTTTGTCTCTTGGCATCATTTGACAAGAGTTCTATCTTAGCTCCAAGGTTTTTGAGGGTTTCATCATGGCTTATAAGGCTTTTGTTGGTGGCCTCTTGAAAATTTTTCAGCCATTGATCTTGCTCTTCCTGTTTCTTCCTCGACTCTTCTAGGTACTTATTGATGGTTTCTTCAAGGATTGATGGTTTCTTCAAGACTTGATCTTCTTTCCCCATAAGGTGGCCGATTGTATCCATATGGACCTGTACGATAACTGTTACCTTGGAATGGTCTACCTTCCCCATATTTCACCTCTTCAGTTTTTCTATCGTCCTTGTTCAAAGGACAATCTTTAGACAAATGCGGTCCTTCACAAATCTCGCAACCGACTTGAATAGCGTGAACATTTTCCTTGACCTTCTTCATGTCACGCCCCAAGCTTTCGAGTTTGTTGGTGATGAGGGTAATTCCGTCCGAATTTCCAGCAATGCTCCTACTACTTTGTTAGGATCATAGTTTTCAACTATTCAGTCAAGTCTCGGTCATTTCAGTCAATGTAATAGGTTGCTAGTATTATCTTATTTAGCTACGTTATTTAGTTAATCGTATGGTTATAAGT
Source organism: Artemisia annua (assembly GCA_014162995.1). Taxonomy (NCBI): domain Eukaryota; kingdom Viridiplantae; phylum Streptophyta; class Magnoliopsida; order Asterales; family Asteraceae; genus Artemisia; species Artemisia annua. The sequence continues at coordinate 87,203 of LBNU01004023.1, read as the reverse complement.
TAAGTCCAATAAGGTGTCCAATGGGCCTTGAAGCCCACGACTTTGATGATAGGGAAGGAAGGGAGTGTTGCCCTATCCCTCTCCTATAAATAGGACACCATGTATCTCATTATATTTGTTGGTTATTTTCATATCTTAAGGAAACTATTGTTCTTTCATCTTTCATATTGATCTTAATCAACCAAGTCTAATTCTCATCTCATTTCTTTCATTTGAATACTTGTGTTTACTAATATGGTGACCTAATAAGTGGTATCAATCGCTAGAAGAAGGTGTAGTTTATTTTTTTTGTGATATACGAACCTATAACTCGTTTTTTATCTCGTTAAAATTCAAAAGTTTTCAACTTTCTTGCTTCTTTTGTGTTTTTATCACATCTTTGATTACAAACTTGTGTGAAGAATCAAAACAAACAACAAAGTTTCAAAATTTTTGGGTTTTTTAGATTCGAATAAAACTTGTACTTTTTATCGAAATTTTTGAAATTGTTGTTAAAAAGTTCAAGTTTGCAACTTTCATTAAGATTTCATCATTTTAATGCTAGTTGTACAAGAATCTTGGATTTAAAACTCGTTTTAGGATTGCTTTTTCACAAAAAGAAAAACCATACTTTTTGCTTTCTATCGAGAACCTTTAACCCCATTTTATCGAGATCACATAAACTCCAATCTATCGAGAACCTTCGATATTAATACTTAAGTGTTTTGGTTGCTTACTCAGTGCTTTTCTCTCTTGTATAAGAAAGTGTTAGGAACACGTTTCATGTTATTGAAGTGTCGGTCATTAGTTTATAATGGGTTGCTATATTAGACTTATTATGTTTACATTTAAATATTTAGTTATGAAAGTTTATGATGTAATGTGACAACATGTGGAAGTCCAAGGGCCAATTATGTAATATTGTATGAATCATCTAGTGCCTCTTGGACTCCCCTATATAAGCAAATGTAATGCCCATTCTAGGGCTTGTTGGTTCTCATGCAATATCAATATCTTTTACATCAATATTAAAGTTCCTTCCATCTTCTTCTTCTAGTCTATTCTTCTCTATTCTAGTTCATGTATCTTTGGTTGTTTATGCTAAACATGGTGACCTAACAAGTGGTATCATTCGCCTAGGGATATTAGAGGTTGTTTTTAGATTAGTTTGGGTAGTTTTGATCTCGTTTGGTTCGTGTTTAGGGTCGTTAGATTTTATTTTCTACTCGTTGGTTTTTTATCTTAGTATAGTAAAGGTCTAGTATACATTAGCATAGGTAAAACTCTACTTTGGTACTCATTTAAATCGAAAAAAAAAGAGGTCAGTACGTTTTTTTTGGGTTTCTGCGAGTAAGGATTTTAGGGATTTGCGAGTAAGAGGATTAAGTGGTTTCTGCGAGTAGAGTATCAGTTTTGATTTTTGCGAGTATCACATTTCTAGGTCCTTGCGAGTATCATTGGTTTTGGTTCTTGCGAGTATCACCTTCTTAGTCCTTGCGAGTATCAGATTGCTTGCGAGTATCACATCAATAGCGAGTAAGCTATCCATTGTTTGTGAGTTTCTACTTGGCAAACACTTTTTGCGAGTATCAAGTTCTTGCAAGTAAAAACTAAAGCTTGCGAGTTTCAGATTCTTGCGAGTAAGAACTAAAGCTTGCGAGTATCAGATTTCTTTTGCGAGTAAGGCTATTTTATAAAGGTTTTGCGAGTAAGGCTACTTTATCAAGGTTTTGCGAGTAAGGCTATTTTATCAAGGTTTTGCGAGTAAGGCTGTTCAATCAAGTATTGCGAGTAAGGGAAAGTATTGCGAGTAAGGAAGTTCATTTGCAAGTTTTGGATTTCGTTTCAACTCTCACAACTAATCTACAACAACAACCTACACCTTATCCTTTAAAGATCCATTGAAGCATAATCAATCAAAATGTCTAGACCTCCATTCTACTTCTACAATCAACAACAACAACAACAATCACAATATCCACAACAACAACCGCATCCTCAACTGTTTCAGCAAGTGTATCAACAACCGTCCATGTACCCTCAACATCAACTCTTAATGCATCAAGTGCAACAGCAACCGTACTTAAAACCGCACATGCAAACCACCTTACCACAACCTAAGCAAACCCATTGGTTCGATCAGATGTGTGAAGCTATCACTAGTCAACAATCTCGTCATGAAGCCGGATCTCTTGACATACCACCAATGCTTACGCCAGGTAACTATGTTCAGTGGTCGAGCCGTTTCCTTCGTTTTCTTGAATTGAAGAAACCTCATGGCAAGTATATGCGGAAAGTTCTCTTCGATGGTCCATTCCAATGGCCAACAAGAACGGTTCCGGGTGATCCCAATGCTACACCACCAAGACCCGAGACTGTAACCCCAATTCCTGAATCACAACTCACTGACGAACAAAGACTTCATCATGAAGCTAATGAACTTGCAATGAGCTACATCTGCCAAGGAATTCCCAATCCAATCTTTCGAAGTGTAGATGCTCAGAAAACTGCAAAAGAAATGTGGGAACATATTCATCTCTTGATGGAAGGTAGTGAACCAAATCAAGAAGACATGGAGTCCAAGCTTTATCTGGAATATGAGAACTTCATGATTGAATCAGGGGAATCACTCGAGTCTTACTATCATCGGTTCACCAACATCATCAATGATTTGGACAGAAGCAATGTGAAACTTCCAAGAATTGCCATCAACACTAAGTTCTTAAATTTTCTTGGTTCTGATTGGCAAAAGTATGTCACGTTTGTTCGACAAGCAAAGAATCTTCACAATGCCACATATGGTTTGTTGTTTGACTACTTGAAGCATCATGAGAGTGAAGTTAACAAAGATCGTGCTCTTCGTGCAAGTTTGTCACCTTCTCCAACACAAAACTCTTTAGCACTTATGGCTCAATCACAATTCACTCCACAACAATNATTGCCATCAACACTAAGTTCTTAAATTTTCTTGGTTCTGATTGGCAAAAGTATGTCACGTTTGTTCGACAAGCAAAGAATCTTCACAATGCCACATATGGTTTGTTGTTTGACTACTTGAAGCATCATGAGAGTGAAGTTAACAAAGATCGTGCTCTTCGTGCAAGTTTGTCACCTTCTCCAACACAAAACTCTTTAGCACTTATGGCTCAATCACAATTCACTCCACAACAATCACATCAGGGTTTTGCTCAGGATACGAATTACCTCACCTACCAACAACCACAATCTTCTCAGCAATTAGTTCCATATGATCCCAATCAGCACGACAATCTATCTTATGAAAACACTGATTCGATGTACTACTCTAACTCCACATATGATGAAGATGATGAGGACTTCAATAGTCTGAACCAAGGAATTGCTCTCATAGCTAAAGCATTTAGCAAGTTCTCAAATAAGTCCAACAATCGACTTCGTTCTTCATCAAACACAAGGAATCAAGCTGTTATTCAGGATGGTCGTGTGGAAGTGCAGAATCGTAATACTGGAAGGTTTGGGTCAGGAAGGAATATGGGTAATTATGGAGGAGGTCAAAGGGTTAACGCTGGTTATCGCAACAATGTTGCTGCTACTCAAAAAAGGGTTGAGATTGTGGAACAGGGTAATAATGATGCAGGAAAAACGGTTGTTCGATGCTATAACTGCAATGGGGTTGGTCACATAGCTACTGCATGTCCTTCGCCACGTACTCAAGGAAGCAAGTACCACAAGGAGGCTCTACTACTTGCACTTTAGGATGAAGCACGTGGGAATGCTAGCAATGATGTCAACAACAGTTTTATGGCTACAGCTCAGTCTGATGACGATATGGAGGATTTGGAAGCTAATGCTGCTGTGATGCTGATGGCTAATATGCAGGAACTTCAAGTTAATTATTCAGGCCCAGTGTACGACACTGACGGTCTGTCTCAGGTATTTGAACCTGTCACATGCTTAATCCATGATATTGCTTCATCTTCCGAATCTGATTTAAACAAGGAACAATTTGTTCAAAATGAGTCGTCGTTATCTAATCAGGAGGAATATCAAATGGACCCAGTAGTTACATTTGATGAAGACGATCAAATTAACGCTGTTGTTATATTTGACGATGTCAATCAAATTAACTCAGAAATTTCATTTGATACTCAAATTGATGAAGATAACAATGAAGATTTTGAACAAAATGATCCTATGATTGATTCAGAGTCTGAGATCAGAACTGCTCTTATGACCACCCAAGCTCAAAT